>JZKD02S0730967.1:55733-86717 GCA_000966675.3 Picea glauca | reverse complement strand
ATCTAGAGGAAGATCCTTCTAGAAGCAGAAGCTTCTATTAGGTCTTCTTACATCCGCCTTATTCTATTTTATTGAAAGGTCTTATTAATATTGACCTTTATTACATTCGAATACAATGATCTACCTATGTGTGGGTTAGGACCTTAACACCCTTATTAATCCATTTCGCGATTTGGAACATGGAGTGACCAAGAATTTGGCCTGTGCTCCAAGTTCACGATCCCTGAATTCACGAAATGATCCAACGGTCCTAATTCACCACGATATGATGGATCAGATCTCATCGGCATTTCGCGTATCACGATTTCGTGTGTCATGAGGTCAAAATATTTTCCCCCTTCATCCTCCCTATTCCTGAAATGTCGATTTCTTCCTGGACAATTAACGGTCCAGTTCTCTCTTTAGATCGACGATTGTGATCCAATCGTGAATTCATGTTTCGTGAATTCTCACGAACTCACCCTTAGACCATTTCAGGTCACGAGTTAGCGAAAGGTTGATCTCTCTCCATGCATCCTTTTCGATGGACGGTCCTGACGAATTCAGGATTTCACATATCACAATTTCCACACTCCTGTGCAACTCCAAAGGGTTTTAAAACTTGTGCACATTTTCCATATATGGCGATTGTGAGGGTTCTCCTTTCCTCCCGAACAGATCCCATGGCTCCAACACTTCTGGTGTGGAGTTCTCTCTCTCCCCGTGGCCATATACCACACCGACTGCAATTTTATAATATCGCTACACCTCATGAGCTTTGTAACATGGTCAAGTAGTTAGTTGACACTCAGAAACATTCTAAGGTCTAAAATTATTCCTCTAGACACAATTTCCTTCTCAAAACCTCGGTCCAAAGACTACTTATCTGACCCATCTAGGCTCAGCGTTGAAACTAGGCTCTGATACCAAACTGTAACGCCCCCAACCTTAATCCCATTGGCCGGGAAAACGTTACTATGCAGAACAACATCATTCTCATACTTAATTAATAACATGCATTTATGTCATATTAAACACATTTAACTCAGAGTAAGCACAAGATTACTACTAACATAAAAAAAATCCCTATCATTAACAATAATTCATATGAACAATAGAATACATGATACATATAAGCATCACAGACATGCAAAACATAATATTAAGCATAAGATGATACTTATCCTTGAAACCATGGTAATTACACCAACCACGTACAGGCCTTCCACGAACCTCCCAGCCTTAGACCATGCTTCTCATCACTCTCAGCAGTGGGTTACCCCCGAGCTGGGACTAAGCTCCACCCAAGGAAAGGAATCCTAGTCTAGGCTGAGGTTACAGAAAAAACTGCATAGAATAATCGGAAGGATTCTTCCTAGGATGCCTTCTTACGCCCACTACTAATAGACTCTCATTCCCCACATGCATGTTCTGCCCAAGAGTGTACACCTTCACAAGAACAGTCCATCGGTGCTTCACCTCCCTATCTGGGCCTCGAAAATAGGCCGGATCAGGAATTCTCAGAGCTCTGAAGCTGGTGTTGGACTCTCTCTGGGAGAAAACCACTTCCTAGTAGACTCTCTCACCTGGAGGGAGTTGCTCACAGGCCTGATAGACTGCCTCTTCAACTGCAACCACCTCCCTCACCTAGAGAGAGTGTTACACATAGGCCAGACAACCTGTTTCCTTCAACTCGATTTCCAACACAGTCAGGCAACCACGAGGCTCCACATGAACATACAATGGTTCGCAAGCCACACGCAGTCAAGCACTGCGCAACCACAACAGTCCACTGGAAACACAGACACAGGCTTCCCAAAATTGGTGACAGACAGATGCTACAGCATAGCAGGGCTCAACAATTACGGGACATTCGATTTTTCCCTAACCAACAATATAGGATAGATTCACGGCTCAGATTTTAGGGATGCGTGAGGGTGTACAGAGATCCCACGTAGAGACTTAACGACTCAGGTAAGGATTCCCTAGAAAAAACATCGAAACAGAGGTCAATCCTGGACAACCGTGAGTTCAGATGGAGGATGGAGAATGGGAGGTCGAACACAGACTCGACGGTTTTGACAGAGGGTGTATCGACTCCTCCAGAAATTAGCACAGGCCTTTTTTGGTTTTCACTGAGTTGTGTGAGGGTATTCTTGCAAAGGTCATATGGGATTTCTAGTTCAGACAGTCCACGGTAGAATGGAGGAGGAACCCCCATCACGACTCAACTCAACAATTTTAACTGCATGCACTTGGGTTTACACTTGTCACCCATGAAGCTTGTTCCTTCCCATTTGGAAGTCACTCGTCCTTCCAAGGAACTTAGGATAAAACATATATTTCATATGGATTTTGGAATAATATTAAAATATTATTCCCAAGGACTTAAGCCCCTAGGCTCAACACTTAGCCTCTCTTCCCAACCTTTCATCCCCCAATCCCTTACCCACTCTGTGGAAGCTTAGTCCCCCATCACTCATTCATCGTGGTTGGTCTGCACATAGCGGTGTTTATATTTTTACTAATGTTCTGCATGATTACATATACAAAAGTAGGCTCCCAACCTTAACACTTAGGCTCTCCGACCTAATAACACATAAGCCCACCAACTTATATTAACTTGGCTCACCAGCCTATAGAACATAATTACAATTCATAGTGCAAGCTCTATACTTCATAAACATGATTTACAACAGGGCTCAGCCTTGGGGACATTACACAAGTTGCAACAGAAGTTGAATTGTATTAGAAGTGAGTTCCATCCATAAGTGAATCATAGTATAAGGTAAGTAGACATATATGCATGAGAAAAAAGGTACAACCCCAGGGTTTGTGCAACGATTCGATCGAAAGGAAGGAAAATGTAGCAACGAGGAAGAAGAATTATTGTAGCCACAATTCCTATTACGCACACATGAATACAATTTTTCATTGTGAACATAATTTGATGGAAAAGGGTGGATGGATCGCTACAACACTAATTAATATAGATCACTCCATATTGGAGAAATGAATGTGAGAGCACCTCAAATCTATCCACTCCTCATTACGATAAAGTCTACGTCTGGGCCATTCACCACTAGGAAATCCCTATGAGTGAATGTATCATTTTCCCTTTGTCAAATCAACATGACCAATCTAGGAGAATGTCTTCCTAATGTTGCTAATTGGAAAAAACATCAACACTCCCTCTCAGTGAGGCAGATATTATGCATCACACCAAGCTTTTTTTTGAAGTATAAAAACTTCACCCTAGACTCATGACACATGTTTGTGAGTCCTGAGAGATTTCTCTCTCCCAGCTAAACCTGAGGAGGGACTCCCTCTATGACTCTCCCTCTGAGCCAAATGAATCTCTCCAAAATTATTATCACTCTATTTCTACATGTGATAACATCTAGCATCTCCAGTCTTTATCACTCCTATTCAAATCAACATGACTAAGGAGAAAGACCACACTTGAGCCATTCACCACTGGAAAATCCTTTTGTGTGAATGTATCATTTTCCCTTGGTGAATTCGGCATGAACAATCTGGGAGAATATCTACCTGATGTTGCATATTGATCTTGTAGCTACATTTTGAAGTCATCACTAACTTTCCCTTTGGTCTTGACACAGTCTCCCATGCATCATTCTTCATTATGGACTGATATTCTTCCATCATGGCATCCTTACAAACCTTTTGGTCTACTACCTCCTCATAACGGGAAGGTTCATAATAAATTATGTGACTCACAATTTCCATATAACTCAAGAATATATTAGGTCATTTTATCTCCCTTAAAGTACCACTGGGAGTTGCATGCCTATATGCATCCTGCAAAGTGTCACGAAGCCATGCTAGCCTCTTCTTGGTCACTTCAACATCTCTAAGTAGATCCACTGGCTTTTCTTGATAGTATGAAGAATGAACAACTAGGAAAGAGATATTTGTACCCTTATTGTTATGAGCCTTCTCCTCATCACTATTGATCTCCATGTGAGACTATCCAGACCTCACATCCTTAAGCTGGTCACACCTTGTAATTAGGACAAATGCGACCAAAGGGAATTTGGTCACCCTGTGTGCATAGATTTGTCACGAAGATGACTATAGTTTCGTTGTGTGCACAACTCGCTCATGACCACGACTGTACACTTTCAAAAAATAAAATATTTGAAGCCTCTAAAAGCTTTGATACCATGTTGAATTTTATAATTTTCATATTTGATATTTATTTCTTTATGACACTGTTATCATAGAATAATTACACACTGAAAACTCAACGCTAAATAGTAAGTAAATAATATGATATGAAATGATATATTACAATTGAGGGCCCTTTGAATGTCCATAAAACTTGGCATTAAAGACTTTGAGAGGATTAAAGTACTAATGTACCAGAAGGATATACATAAATACATCTAGACTAAGATGGAATTTATAGACATCCAATCCTCGCAATTAATCTACCCATTCAATTAAAATTGAAGAAAAGAATTTATAGAAATCCAATTCTTGGGAGGAATCTACCCATGTAATTAAGATTGAAGACAAGTTCAAACACAAGAGAAATAATGAAATTGGTTCTAAACCAAATCCATAGCCAAAAAATAATAAATGTGGTCCCAATTTCCACCAAAAAAGGGTATGAAAAATACACCGACCAAGGATAGAGTCATTAGTCGAAGCATTATTTACATAAGGCCCCTCCACATAAGAATCCAAATAAATGCATTAGAAATAGGTGAAAAATGCATGGGAAAAATGAAACTCAATAAGGGAGTTTTGAGGTCAAAAATCCCATATAGATGGGATGTGAACCGCTATACCTACATTATATCCATTACCACTGAATTATTAGTAAGATGAAAAGATGATGATGTTGGATGTCAACCCCAACACCATAATTTCTTCTTCATAAGTGAAAGAAAAAGATCCTAAGGAATTGAAAGAGGGGTATCCCCTCTTCCACTCACATATGTGGTCGAAGAGGAAAACATTACACTCAACCATTAATGATGGTTCACCCACAACAATTTTATATTTCTATAGGATGTGAAAGGGTTAACATTTCAAATGATGTCTCACCTTGAACAATTAACTATCAATTATCTAAATCAGGGATGGGACCTCCATTCTAATTAGTAATTCCATATACCATATAGTATTGAGCCCTTCAAAGATGATGTACTTTGAAATGTTGTACCATTTCAATTTGTAATTTTCATCTTGGGAATCTATATATGTAAAAGAGACATATGGTGTACCAATACAATGGCATTATCATCACTTTGGGAGACCAATCCTTCAAGATACATATTTTTCATGTCTATCACCATACTCTCTTTAATCAATGTGGATCAATGTAATAATTGAATTGAAAAAATTAAGTTCATTTTCTTTATCGTTAGATCCCACAGAGAAAGAATGAATATTGTGACTACCTAGTCTAATATTTAAGTGTTCCATCTAAGTAATAGAGATAGATGTACCATATTTTTGTAGAGTACATGGACATATTAACCTCTCCCATAGGATTTCCATTTCATTGTCAAGTTAAGTATCCAATCTACCTGACACTAGACACAACATTCTCTAGTATTTCTATACCATTTTTCTATTAATTTGGAGAAATATGAGATTAATTATAGATCTAGGAATTTATTGAGAAAATCCACATCTATCCTAGTTCTTCACCTTGTGGAATCGTAATGGTATTAGTTAAAAACAAGGATGTGTCATGGTGACTCTTTATTAGTTGCAAATTCTTAAAGAATAATATCATCTCATAAGTGGAAAATTCTCAAATCAAGGTATCATTAAGTTATAATCAAACCATCTAATGTATGGAAGAAATATTTAAATCTAAGGAATGATTTTTTGAAGTCTTATTGATTCCTTTCAACTAGAATAATGCGTACACAATGTTCACGAGGATTATGGATGACATCTTGCAACATTTTACTAATTCATTTGTTTTCATTTACCTATATGATATCCCAATCTTTACTGGTACATGGGAAGAACACTTGGAGAACATTCTCTAAGTGTTGAACACTCTTCATCACCACAAGTTGTATATAAACCTAGAAAGTGTTATTTTAGTATGCAAATGATAAATAAATTATGCTCCTGTAAATGATAATTTCATCATTTTCTAGCTTATAGTCTTCAATTTTATGTTGTAAATTACCTTGCTGAAGATTTTCCCTTACCTCCATGTATTTATCATTTGATTTTGTAGCCTCTAAAATTCTATCTTTCAAATATGATTCATACATTCTAATGGTTGTAACATGCATCTCGTGCACCCTCCTGCTAAGTGCATCAACCAACTTGTTGTCCTTAACTTTGATATGGTTTATATCAAAGTCATATTCACTGAGGAATTCTAACCACCGGATTTTCCTGGAATTTAGAATTGGTTGTCCAAATAAATATTTCAAGCTGCTATGGTCTATCCTCAATTCAAATATTTTTCCCATGAGGTATTTCCTCCACATATTCAAGGCATGTACTATTGATTCCAACCCCAAATCATGAGAATCATAGTGCCTTTCATTCTCCTTCAACTTCCTTGATTCATAGCACACCACATACCCATTCTGACTAAGGACTCCACCAATCCCTTCTTTACATGCATCAATGCATACAATGAAGTCTTCATTTGGATAAAAAATCCTTAGTATTGGATAACTTGTTGATAAATTCTTCAAGTGTTGGAAACTTATTTCACAATCCTGTGTCCACTCAAACATTACACCCTTCTTCTGCAAGGAAGTGATTGGGTGTGCAATCTTTGAGAATCCTTCAATAAATATCCTATAGTAACCTACAAGGACCATGAATTATCTCACCTACGAGACATTCCTTGGTGTTGGCCATCCTTCAATGGCCCTTATCATTTATGGATCCACTACTATCCCTTCCTCTGAAATGATATGGCCCAAATAATGAGTTTTATTTTGGAAGAATGAGCACTTGATCAATTTGTCATACAACTAATTCTCCCTCAATACCTGTAATACCATCCTTAGGTATTTCTCATTCTCTTTATCCAGCTTAGAATATATAATAATGTCATCCAAAAAGACGATGGAAAACCTATCTAAGTATTCTCTGAAAATACCATTCATTAAACACATGAAGACAATTGGTGCATTTGATAACCCAAATGGCACTACTGTGAACTCATAATGGACATATATTGTTCGGAAGGTAGTCTTGTTGATGTATTATTATTCAATTCTTACCTGATGATAGCCTCACCCGAGATCAATATTGGAGAATATTCTTGCATCTTTCAGTTGATCAAAGAGGTCATCGATCCTTGACAAATGATACTTGTTCTTCACAGTTACCTTGGTCAACTTCCTAAAGTCGATGAAAATTCTCAACATTCTATTATTTTTCTTCAAAAATAATATTGGGGCACCCCAAAGTGACACACTTGGGTGGATATACCCGTTCTTCAAAAGCCCTTCAAGTTGCATTTGCAATTCCTTCAATTCTGGTGTACTCATGATTTGGATTATTTTAGTCATGAAATGAGAGAGGAGATATAATAAATAAATGTACAGAGATATATCAAATATCCAATAATATAATAGATATTTATCAGAGATATAACCATAAACACAGAGATACAATTATAGATAATTTTTATTAATGAACGAAATGTACAAAACTGTAGAAATACAGAGTGAAAGACTCACTAGAATGGTGGTAGCTTATCTCTGAGAAGAGATGTGACGACTACTCACATTTGCAATAATATGATTGTTACAATGAGGCTACAAAGGAGTTTTTAACATAAAGAGAATCCAAAACCCTAACCCTCGAAGATGAAAATCCAACATTTTTGCGGACCCCATTTTGGGTAGTTTGGTGTATCAACTTCTTAGGGGCATAACTTTGGCATACAATATTCGTTTGGGGCACACACTAGCTCATTAGAAAGGTATATATGAGGAGATTAATTTTGGGGGATTAATCAATGCCTTTTGTTATTATTGATGTGCCCAATCATGAAAATAATTCATTTAGGCCCTCAAACGGACCCCAGAAGTTTAGGAACTGAAAAAATTGCTAAAAATAGTAAGTTGTCAGAAGACTGTTTTGAGCCAGATGCAATAGGTTGGTGGCCACCGATATCAACCTGGATCAATCCTCCCTCCTTAAGAATCAATGTTATCCATTTCTTTGAGTTCCCGGGGGAGAGGGGAAAGCATTTACTGAATATGAATCTTGATGAGCTGCTTTCGTTTCTGGAGAAGTTGTGCTACTTAGCTTATTGAAGGTTGTCATGAATATGTTGTTGGTGGGGTTGAATCTGTTCAAATAGTCGGGCTACATGAGATGTCTTTGTGAAGAAGGAATATTTTTTCTTTGTTGCAATCTTGTCAACCTAATTATGTTGGATAGAGGGTGCTTGGACCGAGGTTGCAGTGGTTGTAGTGTCCTTCTATTCACCTTTTGAACATATTATGAAGAAGTTGAATTTTGTAGTATGAGATAATACCTTGCGGCACCATTTAGGTGGGAAAGTAGTTGGAACTACCTCTGTTATCTTGTAGAGATGAACCCATAGAGTAACATTGACACTACGTGGTCGAGACTCATAAATAGTATGGTGCTTCCACATATATGGCTAGCCCAAAAGAACATCATAGACCTCTAGCTAGGAAACATCACATAACACCTCATCCTTGAAGGGATGGATATCATATGACAATCGACACTACTAGTTGACATAGATATATTATCTCTAGTGAAGCCACATGATGTTGTATGGGTTCAGGTGTGGTGTTGTCAACAATCCCAATTGTTTGACGACTTCTGCTGAGATGAGGTTCTTCTAGATTTTGCTATCAACAATGAAATGCAATGGGGTCCCCTTCACCCACATCTGTGAATGAAATAGGTTCTCCTCCTCTTCAAGATATCCTAGTTCTTTTGGTTGAATGTTTGCGGTCACGAAATTAGCGATGGGGTGTGCATTGATGATCTGTCTTCTCCCATTATTTTCTAAATCATATTTTGAATCAGGGTTTGACTCTTTTTATTTGATTTCAGCCACAAATGATTATTTTGAGCGACATTCATCAGTGTTGTTCTAGGGACTTTTGTGGAAATCACACCACTTTCTAGTGTCCTTCTTTGTCTTCCCGTGAACCCTCTTTTCTTGTGGCTTGGAGTGGTTTTCAGAAGGTTGTTTGTTAGGGATGTATTTATCATAATGTGGTTGTTGTGGATTTACAGACTCGAACTCCCATTTTTTATGGTGCCTAAATTTCTTCTCGATTTTGACAACATATCGATAGGCAACTCCCAACGATCAGATGTCTAGAAACTCCATTTTAGTTTGGATGTACCTGTGTAGAGCCCCATAGTATTTTAGAACCAACTGTTGCTCATAATATTTTATACCCAACTTGGTGTCCAAGGTATGGAATTTATTGGTGAATTTTGACACTGCTTGGCCCCTCTCTTGACACAGTGTGGTCCATCTCATGTACTAGCCATCATAGTTACCAATAAGGTAATATTGTTCGTTGACTGCATCCACAAAAAAATCCCAAGTGGGATTGACCCTATATATTCCAGACTCCTTTGTGGAACTTTTCTCCCATTAAGTTTCCCACCAATGTTTGACATGGGGGGGGAGCCTTAAGGAGTGAAAAGGTGATATTTTCCCTATCAGAGAAATTGTGAACATAGAAATAACCTTCTAGTGGATTTAACCATTTCTCTAGAGCATATGCATATATCTATCCTTCAAATACAGGAGTATGAAAATTAACTTATACCTTGAGAGGAAATGTGCCTCCAAAGTGGCCTCTTGATAAAGAAACGCTAGTTGTTATCTATAGGTGTTGAAGGATGTGGGAAAAATTATCCATCATTTCGTCCCTATGTTGCGTAAGATCTTGCTTAAGAAATAGATTAATAGAATCGTTTTCTCTGTCATTTTTATTTTATTTTTCCATGGAGTTTTTCCTGGGAGTGTGAGAAATTTTCCTCAAGATAAATAATCTTGAGACCCAACTTTCTATACTCGGACCTTGTCAGGGACATGCACTAAAAAAATGATCAAGAGCATCCTGCTTAGGTACCACTGATCTGGATTATTTTCGGCATGAAATGAGAGAGGAGATATAATAAATAAATGTACAGATATATATCATATATCCAATAATATAACATATATTTATTAGAGATATAAACATAAACACAGAGATACATTAATATACAATTTCTATTAATGAGTGAAATGTACAAAACTGTAGAAATACAGAGTGAAATACTCGCTATAATGGTGGAATCATATCTCTGAGAAGATATGTGACCACTACTCACATTCACAAGAATATGATTGTTACAATGAGGCTCCAAAGACATTTTTAACATAAAGAGAATCCAAAACCATAACCCCAGAAGACAAAAATTCAACAGTTTTGTGGACCCTATTTTGGGTAGTTTGGTGTATCGACTTCTCAAGGGTGTAACTTTGGCATATGATCTTTGTTTGGGGCACACAATAGCTCATTGGAAAGGTATCAATGATGATATTAATTTTTGGGGATCAATTAGAGACTTTGGATATCATTTAGGTTTTCAATCATGAAAATACTTCATTTAGGCCGTCAAAATCGCCCCAGAAGTTTAGGAACCAAAACAATGCTAAAAATAGTAAGTTTCCAGAAGATTGTTTTGAGTCAGTTGGAATTGGTGGGTGGCCACCGATATCCACATGGATCAACTCATCCTCTAAGGGTATTAGATTCCATGGATGATCCAGGCATCAAATTGATGGAGAAATCAATATCTCTTTTAAGGGGTAATCCTCATATTTCTGTAAACACATCTTCAAACTCCTTTAGGACTGCATAATCTTCAATATTTGGCACCTTATCTTTAGGTGTCTCTTCCATATGTGCTGCAAATATTTGACACCATTTATTTTAACTTTTCTTCAACTACAAGGCTTAAAATTCTCTAACGGGTATTTTCCTTAAGTTCCCTTCCTCATCCAAGCAAGTATATGCCTTATTATAATAGTTTAGGGCATCATGGTGTTGGTCCAACCAATCCATACCAATTAGGTAGTGATATGAACCTAAAGGTATTATGCTCAAATATTCCATGGTGCTCAGTCCATTCATGTCCATTGGACATTTCTTAACCATCTCATTAATTTTTCTTTTAGCTCTAGTAGCCAGCTGCACCAACCAAGATTTTCCAATCTTGCTTTTGGGAAAATGAAATCTTTCCACCATCTTAGGATCTAGAAAACAATGAATAGCTCTTGAATCAATTAAAATATCAATGGTTTGGCTTTTGATATTAAATTCTACTTCAATCATATGTGACTGAAACTCATCTTTCTTTTTGTCCAGGGCTGTGTAGATCCTAGGTACATTTACTCCCATGTCCTCCATTGTATCAACTTGTTGTACATTTTGAATACTCCTCACTTTTTCACCTATGATTCATCTTCATCGTTGTAAGACCCCTATGCATATTCCATGATTATTATGTTTTTGTTGATCTTGTTTTGATCTAAATGTTTCTAACTCTGCAATATGTGCAACTGCAACACAATTTGTTAGACTAAATAATTTAACAAATTCATGAATTATGTATAATTTTGTTCCAATAATGCATCAAAATACTTTCTTATTATTTCTTGTGAAATTAAATGCCCAGATCAATTTTTTGGGTGGGTATTTATATTCCTCCATGCAATAATTTTCCAATGACTTCTCCCTTGCTCAATTATGAGTCATGAGCAAAAAAGTTATGGTCATTTGAAAATTGCATATTAGTTCCTTCTATTCACACTTCAACTAGGTGTAAATATGAACTGTAATTATGCAATTTTGCACTTGTTCCATTGGATTTATGGTAGTATCCTAGTTGGGTTCCTTTATAAACATATTCTGGACACTCTATCCAATTTTCAATCCCATCTAAGCTCCAAGTTGCTAGATACAACCTACAAAATTTTCATCCTGATTAATATTTTTGGGAATGAATGCTACAGGTCCCTTATATGCTCTCCTATGAAATTATGTGCCTATATTTTTGTTTTGAATTTTTTTTTTTTCTTTTGTATAATTCTCATGTGCTTCAATATGATTTTGGAACACGATATTATGGCCCTCAAAAGTTAACCGGGTTTTAAAGTTTACCCTCCAATGTTTGACCTGTAACTTCCACATAAAATCTTTGTTTGAAGAATAATTTACACCATTAGAAATCTCTCTCCAAGATATTTCATTTGAGATTAAAATATAAAATGTACCTTCATACACTCTGTTCTCGTGGTTTTTATGTAGCTAAAAACCCTGTTTAGGTCCTAACAATTTCTCTACAAACGAAGACCTTCAAAAATACTAAAATGTCGCAGAAAATCACTTTTTTTTTTTTTGTTGTAGACTGCCAAATTGATTTTATGTGCACCAATTCTAAATTATACTCCCATATTTACCATAGGAAGTTCTACATGGGCAACACAAAAATGTAGGGCATGCACCACACACCTATATCCAGTGTGCACCACTTTTTTGTCACACACAAATATCTATTGTGCACAACTTCTATGTCGTGCACTAATACCTATTGTGAACAATTTTTTTTTTCACACATCCATATTCTGCATGCATTGCAAGCTCCACACCACCCAATACCAAGGTTTATTGCACTCACACTTCACACCAATACTAATTTCACATAGTATGAATATTTAACATGCATGCATTACGCACTAACATTGTGTGTGCACCTAAAACTTTTCTCTGTGCTTTTCTAGTATAGAATGCACATGCCTTGCGCACCAATATTATATACGTGCAACCAATTATGCACCAAACAATGCCAAATTTTTGTGTGCACACCGCACACCATTATTTTTTCATGCATCTCTAGCTTTGCAATGCGCAATGCCAAATTTTAGTGTGCACACATGCACACCATTATTTTCCGCACATCACAACTTTTCACTACATAATGCCAAATTTTAGTGTGCACACCTACTCACCATTATTTTTTGCACATCACCAGCTTGCACTGTGCAACACCAAATTTTAGTGCTCACACCCATGCAACATTACATTTTAGTTCACACCTTTATTTTTCCGCGCATCACCACTACTTAGCGGAAAAAAAAATCAACGCTTAACTGATTTTTCCATACTTTTGCTACATAAATTCGGGCTTTTACCTAATTTCACCCAATTTTTCCTGTGCACCATGGCCTCTCTATAAAATAAAAAAAATGACCATCTGTGGGCCTGAATTTTTCCATTATGAAATTGAAATTACTTATTTCAAATTTCCGACTCGATTCTTCACATTACCCATGAGATTTCTCTTAATTTTTATGCAATAGTTTAATAAAAAAAGATGCATACATACTTTAGAAACTAATTCTCTATGAATTTCCACTTCAACATTCTTCTAACTCATCCCATCCAGGCTCACTGTTGAAAACTGAGCTCTAATACAACATTGTAGCATCCCCAACCACCTGTTGGGATATGCCACTTAAAATTTTGAATTTTGATACTAATTTAAACCATAAAAATAATCAGTGAATGCACATATTCATACAAAATAAAAATAAAAATATGCATGCAATATACACAGGAAAAACCCATGAAGCAAATGCATAAATATTAACATAGCATATGAATTAACACATAATTGATACTTATATTTGATTTAAAATAATACGAACTGTGTGAAGACCTTCCACGTTCCTCCCATCCTTAGATCACACTTCTCATAACTCTCAGTAGTGGGTCACCTGCAAGCTGGGACTAAAATCCACCTGGGTAAAGGATTCCTTACCCGACTAAGGTATCTCAGAAAATAGAAAAAACGCAGTCACAAGTGCCAACTCAAACTAACAACCTATATTCCCTCATTCCCCACATGTATGTCCCACCCCAAGAACTGTGCCCCTTCTCTTCTCAATAGTTCCTCGTCTTCCCCACTTCCTTTTCGAGGCTTCAACAATAGGATGGACATGAAGTCTCAAAGCCCTGTAGTTTCCATTTGCAACCTTTGAGAATCAATTCCCAACAATTCTCTCACCTAGAGAGAATGCTCGCGGGCCTGAAAACCTACCTCTTCAATATCCTACAGGTGTGACAAACTTCTTCTTTAGTCCAACTCCAAAGCTAACTAGGGTACATGTACATGCACATGTATAGTAACAACAGGGTGCAAGTGACATCTGAGTGAGTGAAGGAATGATGATAGAATCATAGGAAAATGAGCTAAGTCCAAATGATATGTATGCATGTTCCCAACTTGACCTTTGTCATGTTGAGAACTACCTTGGGCCTAGTTGTCCCCATCCTTAGAACTTAGGATAAAATAATTATCCATACTTTATACTTTATGGAATATTAATATAATATTCCTTTGGGATTAATCCACCTTAGCTTAGCTCCTTATGCTTAACTTTTACCCCCCTTTCCCTATCTAGTGGATTTTATCCCCCCATACTCTTTTACATGGATAGTATGTCGCACTGATGTGTTTTCATTAATATTTGCATGTAGTTACAGTTATCCTAATTTTGTGGATAACTAAGGAGATTATGTCTCGAGGCCCTCGGGTTACAGATATGGAGTGTCGAGAGACCACATGACCAACATTATCCTTTTTCATAGCTAGAGATCCACATCACCACCACAGTGACCCAACACTTGGTCATTATCCACACCAACTTTACACCATAGGTTACTTGGGTCTTGCTCGACGTGGTACAAGTAAAATATGATGGTGGGTATCATTTTAATATTTGAGGCATTCTAACTTGTATATCAGAGGTTATTTTTTATTATGAGACCTCTGCTTTGGAAACTATGCATTTTACCTTGTTTAAATGTTGGTGGTTGGATTTGGGCACTCAAGTGGATGGTCACCCTTAGGATGGTGTGTTTATGGGAGCTTCCTTTGATGAGTCATTGTGCCACTCTTGACCATACTTACCACTTTCCATCATTTTTTCCCCCCATGACATCATCTCTTGGGATTTCGGGGTAAATTGACCCTAGAAGGGACCACTCCTCATTTCATGGGAAGAAGGGGCTAAAGACCCAGAGGGGAGTTATTTGGAAAAAGATAAAAAAACTAATGAAATAACCTTCTATATGCTTCGCCCAGGGGATCCTGAGAAAGAACTGAAAAGCTTCTCTACAAAAAAATAAGGACCCCATGAAAAGAATAAATAAAAATGCTTAAAGGATTAGTTGAGGATAGAGGGTCTCATCATGAGCCATCCTATCATGTCCATGGGTCTCTAATGGTATGACATTACAATGTTTTTCCATCACACCAGGGTAATGGATTTTAGTTGCATGGATGAGGGAAATGGGGTCTCATCACGAGCCAACCTTCTCAATTCCATGAAAGTACTTTTGGTTGACATTATCAATATCTCGTCACCATGTGAGGGCAGTTTCCTTGAACTCACCCTATGCTATATTGAAACAAAATACAAATAAAGAAAGATAAAAGGCTATTGCAGAGCTTGGAAAAAATGCATTATGGACGAAGGTGAGACACACCCTCAACAAAGGTACCTATAAATGAGATATTGTGGACCCTTGCATATCATGAACCCCATGCCCATTGAGTACTTCCCCCATCCATTCCACTTCATTGATATGACTCAGATAGGGTTCTTCCTAGATTTAGGCAATTTGATCCATTGAAAAGAAGTACCATTCCAACCCACCCACAACCAAACTTGGAAAAACATCTAGTTTCTTAAGAAAATATTTGTATGATGTAGTCATGGTATACATGATTTAATGTATCTTTTATTGAATTGATTCACTCATCATTATTATTTGATTTGAGATCCTTGGAGGGCATATCCATTTATCTTACAAGTACAAGTTGGTGGCCAATTTTGGAAGAACAAGCCTAGATTGGGCTTCCATGAGGGCAAGCAGCCCACAAAATGGATGACATAGGCCCACATGCTAGATGATAGAGAGATTCTTTTAGAGACCTAGGAGATAGCTAGATAGACATAGCCCACCCTTTTCATGCCAAACAACTTTCCTAGAAGGGGAAAAACGTCACTCCCTAGGGGCTTCATGTCACATTTGAGGGACATATGGTGGTTGATGATGAATTAGAGCATGAAACATGGAATATTTAGGTGGAGAGGCTCCAGATGATTACCACATGGCCTTTAGAGGCCCTACTTTCTAGCCCAGCTCCAACGACTTCCTCAATTTTCCAAAATGTCCTCCTTCAAGGGATAATGACACCTTTATTTTAAGGTTTTCTTTGTCCAAAAGTGAAATTAAAGATAATTTTTAAATATTACCTTTTTAAAGGGGCAAGATTAGGGTTGTTGACCCCTAATATTGTGGTTTCCCTAATATTATGTGGACAAACTATGTTAGCTACATTTTGTATAAATAGAGATCATAATATCTCATTTTGATAACCTAACTCTCCATTGTGAGAGGCTCTTGGATTGAAATTTTCGCTCTCTTTGGATAGTTCTCCCTCTTTTTATTTTGTTTAGGGCTATGTCTTGGTTATGGTTGATGGATATGGTGCGCTATCCTTGGAAGGATTTCTTCATTTCTTTTTTGGTGGTTAGTCTAGCTTTTATTGTCTTTAATTAATGCTTGAAGGTGCCATTTATTTCATTGTATTATCATTTGTACAAGTTAAAGGTTCTATTTTTTTTATCCAAGTAGGGAGTATAAGGGTATACACCCCTAATTTATTTTACACCATTTATTTCTAAGGGAATATTGATTCATATGGGTTTATTAAGAGGAGTATAATTACATACACCCTCCTAGTTAAAACCCTAGCTAAGAGAATATTTCCTTGGGGAGTAAAAGGGTTTACACCCCCAAGGAAGTATCATATCTAGATTCTACATATTCTCTTGAATCCATTAACCCTTTCTTAAAGGCACTAGTGATTTACTTATTGCATGGCAACAATAAATTGTTCCCTTGGTAAATGTACAAATTTCAAGTTTTGAAGTTGTCTCTTTTGGATAATGATATTGATGCCTTGGGGGTTCTTCCTCCCTTAGGGAATCCTATTTCTCCCACAAATTATTATTGTTGTAGTAAAACTAACCTACAAACATTAGGGATTCTTTAAAGTCTAACCTTAATTGCTAATATCTCACACACTAACCCTAGACTAACCCTCTAACTTTGATAGTTTAACCTACTAAACAAGGTGCATCTATTGTGATAGATTTTGGCACATTTTGATGATCAGAGTTGCTATTGTACTTCATTGAATTATACATAAACAAGGATGGTATACTGGTGCATAGATTTACTTTTATTATATCCATGTTTATTCAGTCTTGAAGTGTTATTTTCGGTCCACATTGGTTACTAGTTTTATTGTTGACATTACTAACTAATATAGGAATTTTACTTGTTGATTTGGATGTAATATATTGCTGATTTACTAACTTGTATACTTCTGTATTTTAGTGACAAAAAGATTAAATCTCTGATCCATTACTATAATTCGTTTGAAAAGTGTATTTTATTGTGTCTCGGTCAGGTACAGGTGCACCATAAACTATCTCATTACTCTATATCCATTTATCTCTCTTTACCTACCATTTTCAACCAATATATTCTTCCATCACTTGAACTATCAGGGGACTTATCCTTACACCTCCCTTCTTCATTATCATTCCCCTTAGGGTCTTCTATATCACCTCCCAGAAGTGATCTAGTCACCCCCCAAGTGCAGGACCTACATCTAGGTGACAATGGGTGTAGTGTTCCCTATTTGTAGAACATGCTTTTGTGGTTGGGTCAGTATTTTCCCAACCTACAAATTGTGCTATAAAATTTTGGCACCATTGCAGTGGAGGACTTTGAATCCTCTTTTTTCTCTGATGAGAGTTTTTTCAAGTCTCTTTCCCAAAGCCTTCACCTCGAGCTTTCCTGGAGACTCCACTCCAAGAACTTACCCATTTTCCTTTGAAAAACCTTCTTCAAAGTTTGTCTAGCGACTCTACCATTTCTCGAACCCACCTTTCCATTACTTACCTTTCCCCTTTCATCCTTTGATAATCCTTTCTCTCCCTCAGAAACTCCTTTGAGGTGTTCTTCTAGTCGATGGGATTATGGCACCTTGGAATCAATCAAGACCCTGCCATCCCTCATGGAAGGAATGTTTGCACATCGAAAGGGAAAAATTTACTAATGAAGCTGTCGAAGAGATGATGAATCAAGTAAAAGAGATGCTTGAAGAACATGCTTATGAAGAAAGTTTCCAAGAATATCCTGATGAATCTTATCACATTGAAGATTCTAAGGAGGCATTTAATGAATTTGAAGTTCTTTCACTTAATGACCTAGATGAAGACATCCAATCCACTATTGCTCCTACACATCAAGAAGAGAACACTATGAGTTATGACCCTTTCGAGGATATTGATGACAGTTTGTTCCATGATCCTGGAAGTGAAGGAGTAGTAGAAGAGCGCTCATATACAATTGATCAACATATTGACACTTTCTTATAGACTGGAAAACATGGATGGGACATGAACTTTTTCTCCTTTGACGAATATACCATTTACAACGTTGAAGGAAGCCTCCAAACAATGTATTGGTATCTGTGCATATATGACTTAGATGTTTTGGATGGTGATGGTGACATGATCACATATTTTCTTGACCCATTTCATAATGACTTGTCACAACATCTTCAGGGTGATGCATATCCTTTTGGGAATACATATATTTTCTATGAGGATTTTCAGACATTTTCACCCTTGATTTTAGAAGAGTACCAAGACATAGCCATCCCGGGGAAATCAAAGGTTCACTCTATGAAGAAAACATTTTGTCATTTGGAGATTCTCACAAGGATTCACAAGAGAAGAGGCAACATTTTTCTTCTTCTAGACCCGAGCCTGTCCTATACCTCATTTCTTCCCCTTGGGTGAAGCATGGGGTCTTCTTGAGTTATCTCACATCTTCTCAGTATTCAGGGAGAAATGATTGTGTTGATGAGGATGAAGATTATCCATCATATACATATGAAAATATAGTCCAGAGATGAATATATTAGGATTCTGTCTATGCTTGTAGACGAGAGTTTCAAGATGATCGAGATTGTGGTTTCTCTTTTCAACACAATTTCCTCCCTCCCACCCATCTCCATGAGTTTTATTTCATGATTGATTATATGTTTATTTGTGATTAGGATTATTGTGTAATGGACTTGTATTCATTGTTTCACATGATTAATCACAGGGGGAAATCTTTTCATCCGATGATCAGGTGGTTGCACTGGTTGTATGATTTCACCTGACACCTTAGAGACTTGATCTTCAGAGTCATAGGACCCCAAGTAAGTAGGTAAGTCATATGGATCTCTTTCATCTTGCATTTGTTTTGCTCATATAAGTTTAGTTGCATTGCATTTTCATTTTTCTCTACTTGCATTATTGATTTCATCATCATATATGTATTCTTAGTTAGAAATTTTGTCAAAATTTTCTTTTTCTATCTTAGTTGGTTTTGATTATGACCATATGAGAATGAGGATGAGTAGGCTATCCTACACTTGAAATTTTGATGTTTCGTTCCAAAAACATTTCTAATAGGAGATGTTGTGGTTTTCATGTACTCTACAGTGAACAAATTTCCCCAAGTAGGAGCCAGATGTTATCCCCATTTTACGGATAACTAAGGATATTATGCCTCGAGGCCCTTATGTTGCATATATGGAGTGTAGAGAGACCACATGACCAACAATATCCTTTTTCATAGCTAGAGACCTACATCACCACCATAGTGACCTAACAATTGGTAACCATCCACACCAACTTTCTATCACATGTCATTTAGGTCTTTCTCCAGGTGGTACATGTCAGATATGATGGTGGGTATCATTTTAATATTTGAGGAATTATAGCTTGTATATCAGAGATTAATTTTTATTATGAGACATCTGCTTTGGAAACTATGCCTTTTACCTTGTTTAAATGTTGGTGGTTGGATTGGAGCACTCAAGTAGATGGCCTCCCTTAGGATGGGGTGTTTTTGGGAGATTCCTTTGATGAGTCATCGTGCCACTCCTGACCATACTTACCGCTTTCCATATTTTTTCCCTTGATGACATCATCTCTTGGGATTTTGGTCTAAACTATCCCTATAAGGGACCATTCATGGTTTTATGGGAAGAAGGGGCTAGAGGCCTAGAGGGTAGTTAGCTAGAAAAGGATAAAATCCCAATGAAATAACCTTCCATATTCTTCTCCCAGAGGATCCCAAGAAAGCAATGAGAAGCTTCTCTGTAAGAAAATAAGGAACCCATGAAAAGAATAAATAAAAATGCTTAAAGGATCAGTTGAGGATAGGGGGTCTCATGACGAGCCATCCTATCATGTCCATGGGTATCTAACGGTATGATATTACCATTTTTTGACATCACACGAGGGTAATGGATCTTAGTTGCATGGCCGAGGGAAAGGGGGTCTCATCACGAGCCAACCTTCTCATTTTTGTGAATGTACTTGTGGGTTTCATTGTCTATATTTGGTCACCATACTAGAGAAGTGGCCTACAACTCACCCTATTCTATATTTAAAGAAAATACAAAGAAATACTAATAAAATGAAATTTATGGGCTTGGAAAAAATGCATTATGGATGAAGGTGTGACACCCCCTCCACAAAGGTACCCATAAATAAGATACTATGGAGCCTTGCATATCATGAAACCCATTCCCATTGAGTACTTCCCCCATCCATTCCACTTAATTCACATGACTCAAATAGGGTTGTTCCTAGACTTAGGAGGTTTGATCCATTGAAAAGAAGTACCTTGCCAACCCACCCACAACCAAACTTAGCAAAATGTCTATTTTATTAATCACATATTTGTATGCTGTAGTCCTAGTATACATGATTTAATGGCTCTTTTATTGACTTGATTCACTCATCATGATTATTTGACTTGATATCCTTGGAGGGAATATCCATTTTTCTTTCAGGTAAAGGTTGGTGGCCAGTTTTGGAATAAGAAGCCTAGCTTGGGCTTCCATGAGGGAAAGTAACCATGGGATGGATGACATAGGCCCACATGATAGTCGATAAAGAGATGCTTTCAGAGGCCTAGGATACACTTGGATAGACATATCCCACCATTTTCATGCCAAAGGACTTGCCTAGAAGGGGAAAAACGTCACTCCCTAGGGGCTTGATGTCACATTTGAGGGGAATATGGTGATTGATTATGAATCAGAGAATGACACATGGAGTTTTGAGGTGGAGGGGCTCTGGATGATTTTCACATGGCCTTTAGAGGCCCTACTTTGTATCCCATCTCCAACTACTTGCTCAAATTTCCAAAACGTCCTCCTTCAAGGAATGACGTCACCTTTGTTCTAGTCTTTTCTTTGCCCAAAAGTGAAATTAAAGAGAATTTTTAAATATTACATTTGTAAAGGGGAAAGAATAGGGTTGTTGGACCCTAATATTGTGTTTTCCCTAATATTATGTGGATAAAATATGTTAGCTACATTTTTTATAAATAGAGATCATAAGATCTCATTTTGATAACATAACTTTCCATTTTGAGAGGCTATTGTGTTGAATTTTTCTCTCTCTTTGGATAGTTCTCTCTATTTTTGTTTTATTTATGGATATGCCTTGGTTATGGCTGATGGATATGGTGTGCTATCCTTGGAAGGCTTTCTTCATTTCGTTTTTGGTGGTTAGTATAGCTTTTATTTCCTTGCAATGCTTGAAGGTGCCATTTATTTCATTGTATTATCATTTGTCAAAGTTAAAGGTTTTATTTTCTTGATTCAAGTAGGGAGTATAAGGGAATATACCCCTACTTTTGTTTCCACCATTTTATTGCTAAGGGAATATTGCTTCATAAGGGTTTACTAAGAGGAGTATAATTGCATACACCCTCCTAGTTAAAACCATAGCTAATAGAAGCTTGCCTTGGGAGTAAAAGGGTTTACACCCCCAAGAAAGTAGCCTATATAGCTTCTTCATATTCTATTGACTCCATTAACCCTTTCTTAAAGGCACTAGTGATTTACTTATTGCATGGGAGAAATAAATTGTTTCCTTGGTAAACATACACATTTTAAGTTTTGAAGTTGTCTCTTTTGGATAATGATCTTGATGCCTTGGGGATTATTCCTCCCTTAGTGCATCCTCTTTCTCCCACAAATTCTTATTTCTATAGTAAAACTAACCTAAAACCATTAGGTTTTATTTAAACTCTAACCTTAAGTGTTAATATCTCACACACTAACCCTAGACTAACCCTCTAACTTTGCTAGTTTAACCTACTAACCTAGGTGCATCTTGTTATCCCCTAGCCTAAGGATAACTAAGGAGATTATGTCTCGAGGCCCACAGGTCCTAGACATGGAGTACTAAGAGCCATATTGACTTGAGCTTAGCCATGGAGGGCCCATATTGCTTCTTCAACGCCTCCACCTTGTCAGCAGTAGCAACACCCATCCCATCAGCCCGGTCCTTCAACAGCAGTGGGTCTTGCTCCATGAGGTAATGAGTATGGGTATCATGGTATGTGTCACTCTGATTCTCAAAACATTTGAATATGTGAATTTAATTCTTTTTTATTATGACATGTGATTGGACTTTATTCCTTTCCACTTGTCCACACCTGGGGGGAATGACATGATTCCCTAGAAAGTTGGTTCCCTTAGGATTTGAGTTTCCACTGAGTGGGTTCATGAAATTTCATCATCCATTCCCATCATACTTATCACTTTTCATCATTTTCCCTCTCATCCATCCCCTAAATTGGTTTGGGCACTGGGATTTCCAAAATAGAAAAGGGTTGTTGTTGGCATGTTTTATAGGAAACGTATTCTTGTTATTGATGGAAAGTACAACAACGACGATGGCTTAAGTACAGGAAGAATGTTCCAGGCGGGCACCATAAGTATTTTGGGAAGACGCAGTAGAGCAAGCTTGATAATATCAGAAGAGATAGTGCAGAGTATGCGTGTTTGTCATTGATGGCAAAGATCATGACCAACAGTGTAGGGATAATGGCATGGAAAAGGTAAGGAAGATCAACAGTGATGATAGCATGGAAAGATCATAAGCGTAACAATGAAGAGAAACAGTGATCATTGGATCCCATTTAGAATTCCTAATGAATGTTAGATCTGAATCCAGACAGGAAGGGCACAAAGATGGAGGACAGATCTCGGGCGTTAGATCCGAGCGCAGGGTCTGACCATCATTAGATCTAGGAGAAACTGCACGTTCTTTAAAGTGCTAGGAGAACTGGGCTTACAAAATCCTGAAACATGCAAATTGACCAGAGTTTCAGATACTGGGAGTTGGATGAGTCAAGAGTGGAGACTCTTCATCACAGGAGTCTCGAAGTGCCAAAATGCGAAACGCTGAAAATCATGAAACAGGCATATCAACCGGAGTTTCGGATATCGGGAGTTGGAGGAGTCAATAGTCGAGACTCTTCATCACAGGAGTCTCGAAGTGCCAAAATGTGAAATGCTAAAAATCTTGAAACAGGCACATCGACCAGGGTTTCGAATACCGGGAGTTGGAGGAGTCAAGAGTCGAGACTCTTTATCACAGGAGTCCCGAAGTGCCGAAATGTGAAATTGCGAAAGTTTTGTATGGATAAGGGCTTGGTCACCACCGGTGGTCACATCATTGAAGAGATCTAGAGAAGAGCTCCAAGAGACGAGCTCCATTTCAGAGGTTGGGACATGGAGAGTCGAGACGACTCATCACAGAATCCCCGAAACACGAAATGTGAAATGTGTGTTCAGAATTGGCCCCAGGTCATAACCTACAGTCACATCGACGAAGGCTCAAGGGAGGAGGTAGCACGAAGCTAATCTAGATTGTGACTTGGAGAGACGATATGTCTCACCACATGAATGCCGAAATGTCAAAATATTGAATTGCAAAATGGAAAAATAAGCGCAATACCCATCATTTATGATCGAACGATGCAGGTTATTCGGGAATATGATCGAAAGGCTACTATTTCTCTTCACAATTAATTGATCAGTGGTGGTTCAGTCGATGATGTGGTTTTTGGAGGTTCACAGTGTAACTGCTAGAAACGACTGATTGTTTCTACTAGAGGACTCAAAGAGACTTCGGGGTGATTGCCAGAGAAGCTGAAGAGTCTCAAGGAATCTGCCAGGGGAATGAAGACTATTCATAGAGGTGATTGATAGATGGAAGAGCATTGAAGCTTGTAACTGCAATAGAGAGGATGAGCTTGGTTTTCATCGGAAAAGCCACAGTGTAGTAATAAAACACTTAGAATATAAAATAAAAAAGAAAACCCTAATATTTACCTTATAACAAAAAGAAATCCTAATTTTAAACCCAAAACAAGCACACCTCAACCTCTTATTATATTAACCTAACCCTAAAATTAATAATTTAATTTACCATAAACTAAACCGTAGAACATTAAATAATTAATCATAAATAAGAAACCCTAATTTTAAATTACTTGTTACCAACAACCTAACCCTAGAACCTATTATTCTTATTAAAGACTCTAGCACACAACATTAAAAATAATTATAACCCATTATTTACCTTATAACAAAAGAAACCCTAAAATTTAAATTACTTATAAACTAAACCCTAGAACATTAAATAATTAAATAATAAACCCTAAATTATTAATAAACTATCATAACCTTTAAATAAACAAAATTTAATAAACCCTAGTAATATCTTACAAAATAATCAAATTTGTTAAATAATTCCACTTAGCTGACACTAAGAAACTTCCCCACTTCCAATATTTATACCAACTCTTCTCTTTCTCTTAAAACCCAGGCTCTTTGTCATGAAGATGGATCCTGATCTGGATCCGAAACGTCGACAATCTATTGACTACACTGTGGCTTTTCCGATCAAAACCGAAAATCCCACCCACAACAATCTCACTCATCAGGATGAGCTTGACTGTGACAGAGAAGACAAAGAGTCTCGACTTCTAGAGAGGCTAAGGAATATCAACATAACACCCAGTGATGATGAACGCATGGGCATAACTGCCATAAAAGCTGAGGAATTTCCATGATGATGAGGTAGAGGACTCGACATGAGTATAACATGCAAAACATAGAGAGTGTGTTGAGGCTTGAGCAAGTAAAGTAGAGAAAAAATTTAAGTGGCAGTGAACAACTAGATGAACAAAATCGTGGCACGTTGAAGAGCATGCAGAGGCACTGTGCATGGAGGAAGAAGAAGGTGCACAGATAGTATAAATTCACAGAACAAAGAAGATATGGGGGATGCTATTGAGAGTGATTCAGGTGTGTAGAAAGAGGCTGAGTGCAACAACTGAAATGCACAGAAGAGGAATGGTGCATAGAAGGGACATGGCACACAGAGCATGAAATATAGAAGAACATAAAGTGTAAGTAAGGGGTGCAGGTAGAGAAGAGCATTGTAGCAGAACAATGATGAGACTGGTAATCCATTGATGAACATTATATCACTGTAATTCGTTTTAGTAACAAAGATTGATATTTAAGGGTGGTTGGGAGGTTCTAGGGAGGACTGTTGTCCTCAGAGGTTCAAGTGGGTGCTTGAACACAGGGAGTTTTATCTTCCATTTGGTTGCATCCAGAAAAACCAGGGTGGCAGGGTGGTGCAAGAGAGAACAATGGTTCTTTGATATACAGGTCGGTGCCTATGTAATTGGAAGTTGGTGCTTCCATCCAGTTGGTGCTGGAACTCTTAGGTAGTTGGTGCTTCCTTCTAGTGGGTGCTAGAGAAACTAGGGAGTTGGTGCTTCCTTTTAGTTGGTGCTAGAGAAACTAGGGAGTCGATGCTTCCTTCTAGTGGGTGCTAGAGAATTCAGAGAGTTGGTTCTCTCAGCAAGTAGCAGCTTGCAAAACAGAGGTTGTAGCCTCATTATGAGTTGGTGCTCATAAGTATGATAATGTATAGAATGTAAAGATTACTTATCATATAAAGAAGAAGAGGTTTTTACCCTTTATGGGTTTCCTTAGGAAATATCTGTCTCTATGTATCTCATATGTGTGAATGATGTTGAATGTTCTATTGCTTACTTCCCTGCATTATTGTGATTGTCATTGAGTTCTTTGTAAAGAGTTTAAAATAAGAAAAATTGTTTAAGCACGGTAACAACTGATTCACCCCCCCCTCCCCCTCTCAGTTGTCCAACAGTTGTACCTTGCATTGTGGGAAGAAGGGGATAAAGGCCCAGAGGGTAAAAGTAGCTGGAAAAAGATAAAATCCAAAAGAAAAATTCCTTCAAATTCTTCTCCCAAGGGATCCCTAAGAAAGAAATAAAAGGCTTCTCAGCAATAAATGGAGGGACCCATAAAATAATAAAATCAAGACCTATTTGGAGGATAAGGGGTCTCATCACGAGGCAACCTATAAGGTCCATGGGAATATATCAATATGACACTACCATTCATCTGGTCACAATGCTAGGGTAGTGGCTCTTGGTGGCATAGCCAAGACAAAGGGGGTCTCATCATGAGCCAGCCTTCTCATCTCCACAAAATTCTTGTGGGTAACAATGTGCAACTCACCCTTTTCAGAGGCACCCATATCTAAGCCATACATTTCTATGTCATCACTGAACCCATTGTTGAAACATCCCCATAACACCTCATCCACTTACATGATCTAGATTTTCCTTCACCTGGAAACATCGCACGTCCAATGAGAATTATCCCAATAGGACCTCCTGAAACCCTCTCCAAACCTGTCTTGTAGAATAGCATAACATATTTTGAGCACTTGTCTAGGAAAGAGGGGTTTTATGCACATGTTTAGATAACTTGATTATTATACATGATTGACATTTCTATGATCCATGTGACTTATGATCCCATGGAGAGCGTATTTGTTGTTGTTACAAGGACACACCCGACAGATAGGTACACATGGGGAGTTGATTAGTTCGGACCTCCATAGAGATAAAATCCCACCAGATGGATGTTGAGACCCCAGCTAGGGGCATACACATATCATAGGCTTGCACCAGAGAGAGAGGAGGATGTTCCACTAGAGACAGCCTGGTAGGCCTGGACCCAGGGGGTATTTCCCTCCCATTATGATGTTGTCCTTAGAAGTCCCATGACATCACTTATGTGACCCTTGACATCACCTAGCATTTGATGGACACTTTGGTGGCAGTTGTGTACCAAGTGGCATGCCTGGATTGATCCAGAGGCCTTGGGAGGCCTAACGTTTTCCTCCTGGAGGCCAATGTTTCACCTGAGAGGTCCAACGTCACCCTAGAATGGAATGGCACCACCTTTTCTGCTTGATTTAGGGTTTAATTTGTCATTTTTTTGGTACAAATTGGATATTACATGTAAACTGGCCATGTTGGCCTTTTTGGCCCAATTTGTAAATTAAAGGTCATTGTAACTGTATAAATCAGGGTTTTCTCCCTTGTATTATTTCATCATATTTCACTCACACTTAGTGAAGTCTGAAATTTGTGCCAAACCTAGGGTTTATTGGCTGAAATTTGGTGCACACTTCTTGATGGAGGCTAGTTTTGGTGTATTTTGGCATTTTTCTTGGTGGAAAGTCTTCAACTAGGCCCATTGCTAGATGATTCTTAGTGAATGTAAGTAAATTTCTGCAATTATTCTTCATTTTGAATGGTTATGGTGTGATTATCTTGCATTTCTTCCAAGATTATGAAATTGCTAGCTTAAAACCCTAGGAGGTTAAAGCACATGTTATTGTTCTTTCCTTAACAACTTTTCACCTACTAGATTATGCTAGAAACCCTACTTTCTAGAAGCTTTGTGCTAAGGGCCTTTCCATTGAAACACCCTTGCATCATTTGCTTCATCAAGCCATCATTTACTTCATCCTTGAGCTAAAGAAGGAGGAAACCCGCTAGGGCCTAGGGTTACCTACTTCCTAGTGGCCATTTCCCCCCCTAGGGTTTAGTGATTGAGGCCTTGGGTTAGAAATACCTTAATCATTGAATTTTTTGTCTCTACCTCTAACATTCTTAGTTGTTCCTTCAAGATTTTCAATGCTAAAAGTGACTCCACTAACCCTACAGGAACTGATCTAGGCCTTGCACTTGATTGATTGATGAAAACAACTCTAAAAATTTATACCTCAAGATATCTACTAAATTTTCCTAACCCTAGAGTAGACTAATTTACTAACTTACTTGTTGTTACAAAATAAATCTACAACCATTTATTGCAGAAATAAAATCACTTAAAAGCAATTACAAAGTTGATTTATACACTGCCTAATTAGATTCTGACAACTACTAGTACTTTGTTATTATTGAAGTCATTATTTTGGTCATTGTGAATCTCTTTTAAAGAATTGATTGTGAAGCTATTGTCTTATAAACATTGTTGTTATAAAACTTCGTTTTCTTCATCATACATCAACTATATTGATTTTATTGATAAGTCCATGGTTTTATGAAGTACTAACATCAAATTGTACTTACAAAAGATATTGTTTTCTTATTGCATTTTTTTGGGAAGGTACATCTAAGCACTTGACTACTTCATTGGTTAAAGCCTTGGGACTTTCTGATCAATGTGACTTGTGAGAGGGGATACCTTTTTATATATACTTTAACCATTTCCTTCTCAAACCCCCAGGTCATTGGGGACGTCTCCCTTGGGCCATCAACCCTAAATATAAAGAGGTATATTATTAAGGTGACAGTGATAGGATAACCTCATATTATGCAAATTTTCCTCCCTTATCATTTCCCTTTGGGACAAGTACAAATTGCGCGATAACATTTCGACATCGTTGCTGAGGAACACTGTGTCAATTCTCCTCAAAAACAACACTTTTCGGTAAGCCTTTCCTCAAAAAAGAATTTACTTTGCAAACTTAGTTGGTGACTCCACTGAGGGTGATCCCCTCATCCCTTTGATAGTTTCAATAAAAATGTCTGTCGACTTCACAAATGATAACCCATAGCGAACACCAATACACATTTTCTTCTTCTCTCGTAGTTCCTATTACCCCTATAGATCATCCTAAATGGTCTCAAAAATATATTTTTGTCCCTTTGGACTTAACTAACACCCAAGGAGGATTACATGATCTCCCCGAAAAGGCTTATTCCTGGATAACTAAATTCCTGGGAGAAGTAGGATTTTATGGAAGGTTACATTGGAATAAGTTTTATGAGGGATATGAATTTCACCAATTAGGAGAAGAACACCTTGACACCTATTGATATTATGATAGCTATAGGAGGTATTAACCTCCATGTGTAACCTTGAAAAGAATATAATATTCTAGGAAGCAAGAAGAAACCCGAAATCATGGATAATAACTCTAGGAGGCAAGTAGGCTCAAGAGAATATTTATAATTGAGTTATTAGCCTCCAAAAGTAGAAGTTGGCCCAGAAAAATTAAAGATAACAATATAAATATAGGGAGCCAGATCTCATTTGACACACACAACTCACAACTGTATAAATGTAAGAGTGCGCACTCCAGAAACTGGGTAAGTGCACAAGTCTGGAGAGTAGTTGCAACTGCAGCTAGTGCAACCTGTATTCTTGGTTTAGGCATGGAATTCTATTTTTTATGGTTTGGAATTTCTACCCCATGTGTTAGATCTAGAGAGAGGTACACTACATTGATTGGGTATTATTTCTAGGGTTTTCTTCCATAATATTCTCTGTCAAGGTTAAGGTGCTCAGGGGTGGCTTATGCCTATGGTCGGGCGACAATATTGCTATATTTTCTATGGTTAAATGAGCACACCTATTATTTCTAATAGGTTATGGGCCCACACTATCTTAAGACAATCCAACTGCTGGAAGATAGAATGGGAGGATTTTCTCAGTTACAGTTGCAGTTGTAGTTAGTTTTTGTTGCAGCAACAAAACCATAACCCTCTTGTTGAGGCACCTTAAGTGAAGGTATTGACCTAATTTCTGGATAGCCTAGTGTTCCCTAACCCAATGCATCTCCTGATAGTCTCAGCAAGCTAAGATTCCAAGTTTGAATTTTTGGTCAAAGTCAAAGGTTGACTAAGTCAAAGAAGTCATGATTTACTCTATGAAGTCAGAAAAAAAGTTAGGAGGGACTTCTAACTTCAGAGCATGGAAGACAAGGATTGACTTCATCTTTTCCAAGAACAAAGTGTTGGATATCATGAAAGGAAAGATTGTGGAACCACAGGTTGAAGAAGGAAAAGAGAAGGAACCTGAGAACATTGCAATCATGGAGAAGTTCAAGGACAGTGACATCAATGCCATGAGTATCATAGTGGACTATGTAAAATACCACCTGATACCCTATATCTCTCATATTGACTCATCTAAGAAGATGTATGGTGCCCTAACTAATCTTTTTTCAGTTAGAAACATTGGACAAGTAATGAATCTGAAGAATGAGCTTCGTGACATGAAGATGAATGATGATGAAAGCATAACATCATACTTTTTGAGAATCTCTCAGTTAAGAGATCAACTACAAGCTATTGAAGAAATCATTTTAGAGAAGGAACTGGTAAATATAGTACTCAATGGTCTTCCCAAGACATGGGATGCATTTTCCACAAGCATGAACACAAGGAAGGAGTATCCCACATTTGAAGAACTTTGGACTTGTTGTGCACAAGAAAAATCAAGGATTAGCGCAAAAGAGAAATTCCAAAGGAAAGATGATGATCAAGCCTACTCAACAAAGTTCAAGAAATTAAGGAATAATAAAAAGTTTGATTCAAGGAAGAAACCAAATCAAGAGAAATATATATAAAAAATAAAATGCTTCAATTGTCGAAAATATGGTCACTACAAGAATCATTGTCCCAAGTTAAATACAAGGAAGGAAACACACCAAGCATCAGTTCTCAAAGAAAGGGAACCCTCAAAGAAGTCGAAGTAGGATAAAACATACTTCTTATTCTAAGTCAAGGTAACAATATTCTTCAAAGTTCTTGTACATACCATGTTTACATAGTTTCTGTA
>JZKD02S0730967.1:29567-55683 GCA_000966675.3 Picea glauca | reverse complement strand
AGATAAGATGTTCAAGTGAAACAATGGAAGAATAACAAGATAAGGATTTCTATCACGATGACTACAAGTCAAGCAATACACATGAAAAGATGAAGTACATTGACAATCCTTGGTAAAAATTCATGTGGAAGCTATTATATAAGTAACAATTGCTAGATAAGCCAAAATCAGAATCAAACTTGAAGATACCTAGAAGAACTCAAAACAGAAAGAAGCCAAAAATCAAGAGGAAATTAGAAAATACTTCTGACACTTTGCAGAAGGAAATAAGGATGCAGATGGAAGCGTGGGATCTCTTAGATGGAGTGAGCTAATTACATAATTCCAAAAGAAGAGAACACATTCATGGATAAAGCAAGGTTTATGAGGGAGCCAATCCTAAATGATATGATCTAATAAGGATTATGAAGTATCTGTCCATGTTCCCATTGAAAGTAGCAGCCATGATAAGAAACATGTGTTCAGTTTGACTCTAGAAGAAGTCTTATTCGAAAAAAAACCTTAACGTATCCTTGGTTGTCCATCTACATCCATGATCCTATAATGAAAGGAAGAAGTTGGAATCTTTAGGGCATGGAATCTATAGAAAACTCCATGGACCCAAGAGATAAAGAGAAACATGAGGAAGAACAAACAATTATTATACCAAGAATCACAAGACTACCAACTTGGTTTGAAACCACTAGAAGAAATCAAGCAGAAGAAATGGTAGTTATGATGAAGAACAATATATGTAAGAAATTGTGAAAAAGGATTATGAATGGAAGCATTGCGAGATTCAGAAGGAGGAGAAGACTATGATAACAGATTGTTCTGGTAAACCAAATACTCCTCTATTTGAGCTATTATATCTATTGTAGTATCCATGTACTGAAGTTTACATCAATTGGTTATAAAATACTATTCTCCCAATAGAGCATTTGAGGAAGAAGATTATGTAAAGAAATCTACATTTTTTGAGATATACTAGAAAGAGACCTATGTATGCATATATAATAATACCTTGTATGGATTCAAACAACTTGATGCAGAGTATCTCATATACAATAGAAGCGTGGTGAAGACTTTCTATAATAGAGACAGTGTATTATAATAGTTACTCAGAAGTCTGGGATGATGGAGTGCTAATCCATGGAAAAATTTCATGATGAAAAAAGAAGTGCTACTTGGATATGTTTCAGTTTGATCCTTTTCACTATGTCATGAGCTAGAAGGAAAAAAAAGTGTTGAATTCGACCATGATATATTGTAATGATCAGAGCTATATGAATCCTTCAAAGAAAACCAATGTTACATGATACACCGAAGTAAATTGATATCAATAATTACATTCTCCATGATGAAGTCCAAAAAAAGAAGTGGTTCTCCAATATATATCTCCACAGATGAGCAGATAGAAGATAGTTTGGTAAAACCTCTGTCCAAGTTGAAAATTTTACAAGCTAAGGCTTGTGGAGACGAATTACTTATTTAAAAAGTAAGAGATTACTCCCAGGTTGGTAGGGAGCACTGATGTGTTATTGCTTTATGGACAGTCATTTTTCAATTCGAAAAATGGTCCAGGATGAGAAGTTCCTTTCTAGTTCGGAAAGTGGTTTGAGATTTCTGATGGACATGCATTTTCCAATTTGGAAAATGGTCCAAATCAGACAGTCATTTTTGTAATGAAAATGGTTTGATAGATGGTTGATGTACCTATTGAGCACTCAACACACCCTAAAAAATTTGTGAACATTTTCTTTTTGGGTACCACTTAATCTTCTTCGACAATTGTCTTCATGAATCAATGACCCAGAGTTTCCCCAACTCACTTGAGAAATATGGCATCGGCGAAAGATAAAGGTGGTGAAAATCGTTTGGAAAGTCAAAGTAGATGACTACCGACCTTCATCGGCATCGGTCTATGAAAGCGTTCCTTCCCCACGAACAACCTCAAGAATGATTTCGCTGAAGGCCGATCCATTCAGTTTCGGTAGAGAAAAAGTGAAATAATGAACACTACGCAGAGGTAAGGAGTAAACAGTTGATCCATGATCACTACACCAGAGTGATGTGATGCGACGAGATGTTTGACCTCGTTATGTGTCAGACACACCACAAACAAAGATGGTAGTTAATTCATAGATTGTGCATTAGTTACTAATTCGTGCATGAATCAAAAGGATCTATTAAACCCACTGATACAATGTATCTTCTCCCGTGCCTCCACCGTCAACTAGTTAAGGTTTATTTGCAGAAATACGAGGGTAATTTATTTTGAATTTACATTTATTGCTCATATTAACTAATCGATATGACTGATAGTAACTCTCTATTTATATCATATTCGAGTCATTGTGCATGACCCCATTTTGTCCAGCAAGAAATACAGAACAAACAAAAGAGTGAAGCCAACAACCCAGAAGAAAATGCCCAAATTTCAGTGAGTACTAAGCAATTGTCATAGAAATCATTATAGGAACAATGCCTCTGAAGAATCCTTCCACTAGGAAATCCCTGAGAGCTCTTAAGCTGCAAGAATCAGAAGTAGGAGAAGGCTCCTCCCCATCAGTTGCGATACAATTAGAATTTTCTCCCAAGCCAGTGTCTATCATTAAGAGAATCACCAAGGAGACCTTTTTCCAGCCCCCAGCTTTCGAAGATACAGAAGCAAGCATTGGAGCCAAGATGACATTTCCTCACTGGGAAGAAGTTTTCAAGAAAATCAAGAAATAAGAACCCCTCGAATATACCCAGCATAGTGATCCTAAAACAAGGAAACTCGACGACAAAGTCCTCCCCAATATTCGCAAAGCTTATCTACACATGGTGGCAAGCCGATATACAGTATTTTCTTGCATCGAGCTCCTGAAGTGGATTATTGACCACACTGACGCCCAAAAATGTTTGATCAATGATGATAATGGAAAATGCGTCGGAGTCTTCCTTCCATCAGAGGTTCATAGTTACTATAATCTCAAAGATTTCGAGCTAAATATGAGCATTGATTTCGTCTTGAGTTTCTATGCATCACACGATACCAACAAAATCATGCCATCTTGGTGGAGAGAAGACAAAAAATTCACAAACCAGACTGTTGGCTGGTATCCAACAACCAATATCAGGGAACCATACATATATCTCATGGCTCTACTCTGTAGGATACATGGGGAGAAAGACTGCTCCAAGTTTTCAGAGGCATGGATGCCTCTGGATTTTATAGTCGCCATTTCAAGCATAGGCTTCAATTGGGGTGTCATCATCTCCAAGCAGTTGAGTACCTACATAAAATAGGCTCAGGTTCCAAAGGAGGGAGATACCCCCGCCTTCTACATAGCATCGTATCTATTGGATGTCATCTGCTCCAGGAACGCTTTCGCCGGGATGAACCTGAATTGGCACTCTTCGGAGCTCACGATCCATGTATACTTTGAAATCCTATGGGAAAGAAAGTACAAGAAATCCTATACTATTATCTGCGATTAGTTTATTGCACGCACGTACTTCTTGCTGTTCAGGAAAGAATTCCCTAGATTGTCAGATGAAGCAAAGAAGGTTATAACCAAAATTGACCACTAGTATTTAGATGAACGAGAAACCTACATCATGGTTTTTGGCACCACAGGGGCACCCCGCTTATTACCCATTTATGTTCCCGACCGACTAATGTTAGGGGAAATTTTCTATCAAACCATCCTGCAAGGATACAATGCAACTTTAGTGAAAGACAAGAAGCGAGATTTCATACCGTATGGGTTTCATATCAAATTCTGCATTGTTAAAGATGCCTCGCATGATAAACAACTAGGACTAGTTCAATTCGAATTTCAGTTCCAAACTGGCCGATTTCGCAAACACGATCCCAAGGGATTGGTTCTACAACGCGTGTCGCAGGTATCATCCTGTTGGACCTATGCCCACGACCAGTTCGAAGATAAAATATTTACTGAAAACACTTAAGGCTGGAATATGGTGGCATCTAAGAGAGATGATCCTCGAGGAACCCAGTTTAGAGCTATGAGCCACGAAGAACAAGCAACATTTATGGAGCAGGCAGTTCAAGAAATTAGCCAACACCTAGGAGGAGCAGTTGAATATGAATTGGATGAGGAAACAAGTGATCCTGAAGAAGACATTGAAGCTGCGGGAAATCACCAGGAATCCCCGGTACAAATCAGGGATATTCCGAAAGATCAGGCTTCACGCAAAAGGGGTACGTTGTTGCTTTAGAAAACCGAGTTTTTGATGAAACAGATGCAGGATGACCCATATCTTTTCATTGGACCTGAAGCCTCAACTTCCATTCAGAGTATCCCGACAAAGTCAAATGATCCTGGATCCATAGTCCCCTACAACACCCATAGGTTAGGAAACCCTGAAACCGCAACATCGTCGATCGATCCTTCAGAAGAAGGGACAACTCAACCAGATACAGGTCGAGTCTCAATAGAGACACAAGTGCCCAATCTCTTGAGAACTCTTATACATATTTACAGTGATGACGAGAGTCTGGAACCTACTCACGGCACCCCGGTGCGAGTCAAAGAGGAAAAAGGTCCTAAGAAAACCACTTCCCTTGAGCTCGAGGTCCAAGACAAGCAGACCTTACATATGGAAATAGGTTCCGAAGGTTTCCTTGATACAAGAGAGTTCGATAGACAGGAAGCAGAAGCAAGACCGAGTGGCGAAACTCCACAAAATAAAACCAACAAGTCTATGGCCGACAAGAAGGTAAGCCATGAGTCTATGCTCGATGCCTCCATCACACCCAATATTCAAGTCCCAGATGAATGAAAAGTAGAGGCCAGATCCACAATACAAAGCGAATAAATTAGAGTATCTACTGCTGAGAAAATATACACCACAGGTAGATTAAGAAAAAACCTCTCATGAGGAGATCAATAGATACTAGAACTAGTAGATGAAGTAGCAGACATATATGCGATCTCCTACGATCAAAAGAGGAAGGCCATTTCTCAAAGGACCGTGAAGAGGTGAAGGATCAATTTGGATCAATCCATCATGGTTACCGGAGAAGACAAATTAATCAACACTGCAGATGCTTTCACGTCTGAACTGATCGACGTAGGAAAATCCCTCTCAGATGTCGCCCAGGACAGAGCCAGGAGAGATGAAAAGGAACTAGCCGACACCCGGGAGGAGCTCAAATACCTGTGCCATCTTGTCAAATACTATAAAGGAGCTACAAAAACCACCGTATATCTGAAGGAAGAGGTCAATGGAGTTTATAATGAGTTCAATAAGGAAAGGAACATGTTAACTGAGAACATAGTCAAGTTCTAGGAGGATACTCTCATGGCACTCATGACATGCAAGGAGATGGAAAAGTGGCATGAAAAGGCACATCTAGCGGTAGAGAGACTCAAATACATTGAGGTAGTCTAGCATGGTGGAGAAAAGGAAAATCATGGCATTCGGCTGGTTGGAAAGTATAGTCTTGAATGCATGAATAAATCCATTGAATACTAGGCAAAGATGACCTGGGACCCACAACGAGAAATCCAAAAGAAATGGGCCAAGTGCCAGAAACATTGGGGTAAAATTAATAAAGTAATGAAACATGTCAGTCTCCCCGAATTCGGCACCCTTAATGAATTCACCAACATGAGTGATGTGTTCAAGACAGACTCCATACAAGACTCTATTTGGGCCGAAGAGTGTGCAAAGGTCACCGATGCAAAGCCAGGGCAAGTGCAACAATTCACAGGTCACCCGATCAGAGATCGAGCCATGTTACAATAGCTGAACTCCAGTTTGGTAAAATATTGGGTGCATGCAATAAAAATTAGAGGATTATATGCTACCCCTATGGAACAACATAGGTTCCCATGGGCTCAAACCTATGAAGATCTATTTATCAGTTGGTCTGAATATGAAAGAAGCCACCCTTTTCAAGAGGCATCTCAGGTGGATTGTTGAAAGAAACAATTGGATGATCACTCCACGTGGAAATTTTTGTTTAACCTAAATTGTATTTAGCCATTAATTACAGTTGAATTTTAGATTATAAATAGAGACATCGACCGATTAGTCAAAGGTCGATGGTTGTTGTAAGAACTGTTCCTTTTTGGTTGTTAATAATTATTTTGAGACTGCTGTGAATTGAGAAGTCCTTTTGGACCAAAGACAAGTTATTTTCATCAGATGTATGTGATTGGAGTTGGAGAAGAATTACTTCCTTTCCGGTTCCATGAATGATTCAGTAAATGAGTAAGAGCAATTAATTCTCTTGTCAAGTTATCTGGTGCAATGTCTTGATGTTCTTTTCTTTAATGATGAAGATAAATTGTTGTGTTGTTATGTGATGAATGTTATGGTAGATGAATTATTTTTCTTACCATGATCTTGATTATGTATGTGTTTTCTTCTATTAATTAGTTTTTCTCAGACAGTAGTTGGATGCTCATTTGGTTAATGTATTAGTACTAGGCCTTGTGGCATAGAATAACCGTCAGCATGTTTGAGCAGTGGGTTATCCAAAGCTCGACATCTTCCCACTAATTAAAACTTCTGTCTTGTTATTTTTCAAGTTAGTTTATACTATATTTCATCTCTCATACCAGCCCCACCCAAGAGAAATATGAAAAAAGAATTGTCCTAACTAAAGGAAGAGCCTTCACCAAAAAACACAAAGCCCATCGATAGTTTGGCTAGATCATAAGATCTGGAGAACCATTCCACTCCAAACGTTGTGGATTCCAATTGGACCTCAGTGGCAGGTTTGGTTCCTGATGTTGAATAAGGGGATTTAGGCCCCATCAAGAGAGTTGGCACTAGAAGGAGGGCCAGAGAATGAATGGTTGAAAATATAACTAATATAACATTTCTAACAGTCTATAGATTCGTTATGGTCCACATGCATGGCTGGTCATCCAACAAACAACCCACGATTACTAAGTACTCCCGAAATGGGTAACTCACACAAGTCTAGGGAAGAAGAGTTTCACCTTGAAATACCCTACACCCTCCCTCACGAGGAAGTGAATAAATTAAGGAGAATCACCAAAGCCTACACCTGATAGATCGACGCGTTTTCCTTAACTCCCATCCTCCCTCGGAGAAAAAATAAAGAATACCGGTGGTTAGCACTCCCGACAAAGTTTTTTTACACTCTATTGAAGACTTAATAGACTTCGTGATCACCAAAATCCAAGAACCTCTTGATCTCATCCCTAAAATGCCAGCCGACGATATCCTCGAGCTTGATGAGTTTTCAGAAGAAGAAGAGCTTGACTCCGACTCTAAAGATATGGAAGGGAACAATGGTCATGAGGAGGAAAGAGAAGTTCCACTTCAAGACAACCAACCTTGGTTGGCCGGAGATGCCATGGCCATCACTGGATGAGTACACAATCATCCCAGACACCCAGAAAAGCTGCTTTGCAAGTACAACCCTGAAACTTCAGGCTTTCCTGAAGACCATATCAAGAAATTCATACTTGTGATCAGACTTATGAACGTTCAACATGAATACATAGTATGTAGAATTTTTCCCTACACGTTTGAAAACTCTACTTCCACGTGGTATTTTAATTTGCTGGTAGGATCTATAACTAGCTGGAATAAATTCCAAAAGGATTTTCTAGAAAAAATTGCGGAAGAAACTACTGTAGGAGTCGTGATGGTTGAGTTGTTCGCAACCACCATGAACTGAAAAGAAAGGGTCAATAATTTCAATCAAAGATTCACAACTATCTTAAACAAATTCCAGCTCGCGGCGAAACCTACTCAAGAATTGTAGATTGAGGTTTATGCCAATGCGCTTTCGGCTTCTATTTCAATGTTCGTTAAAAGAGATTTCAAGAAAACCCTCATGGATAATTTTGAAGAGGCAAAGATGATATAATTCCATATGAAAGGATGTAAAGAAGGTCAAGCCTCTCTAGTAAGAAAACAAATTCAACCCCCTCCTAGGAGAGGGCTCCTTCTGAATAAACCACTGGGGAAACTGGTTGAAAAAGCTCCTAATAAAGGTAATGGAGATATAGAATATCTACAGTGCATGGTCAAGAAACTATCAAATGAGATTATAGACATGAAAATAAGAGTAGGGGAAGGAAACCAAGGCCAAAGATCTTATAAGCCTTTCTTTAAAAGAAACCAACCTTTCAAAGCAATTGAGCCTCCCCTAGCCAAACTAAACATTGACCTAGGGAATGTTGCATCTGATTCTTTCTAGACCTATCACCAGGAGAATCATTCTAAAAGAGAATGCCCTCAATGGGTCCATGCCATGAATTTAATGGCCAATCATTTTCTCGATGAAGTCTCACTGACCGAACAGTCATGCAATTCATCCATTAATATTGTCGATCAAGAAGAAACTGACCCACCATGAGACACAACCATGTTGATATGGGATCCCGATGTAATCACACCTTTAGATGATCTGTTTGAGTCTCGAGAACAACCCATGGAATTTTTGGTGGCACAAATGCGTAGTAAAGGTCAACCCGACTCAAAAAATGCCAATGCCGCCTAGGCCCCACAAGGTAAGTTAACTCTCGATCGCCCGAAAATACCTTTCTCTCCTAGAGAAAATCCTATAAGCATCCATACCAAGGAATTTCCCAATATGGATTACAACGTATTCGAATATTTGAAAGATATGAAGGCTAATATATCGGTAATGGATATATGTAGGATTCCTCAATAGAAATACTTTATGTTGCAAGCACTGAGCTCGGTAGAAGACCCAACTATAGGCAATGGCCAAAAGAAAGATCTATCCTCGACAGATTTGGAAAGCAATCCAACCATAAATACCTACTCAGAAGGTAGGAAGGAGAAGCCTTTTTTACCACCTTTCCTTTTAACGTTCGAAGTTTTCAACATGAATCTTCACAATTGCTTGGTAGATTCTGGGGCATCCTCTAATGTAATGCCCTTGGTCGTTTCTAAGAAAATGGGTGATGTCCCTCTCAGAAGTGATAAGCATGTCATACAATTGGACATAACCCAAGTCAAAGTTATGGGAGAGCTCAAAGATGTGATGATCAGGATAGTGACACATCCTAATTTCGTGCAAATAATTGACATCATTGTAGTAGATATACCAGAGGCATATGGAATACTGCTGAGTCATGACTAGTCTGAAAAGATGAATGGATATTTTAGTACAGACTGGGAACACCTTTGGTTACCACTAAAGGGATACAAGAGCATGATCATAATCGATAGAAAAAGATATCTGAAGCATACGATCATCGACCTAGAAACCCCGAACAAACCCGCATCTACCGATTTCCCGGTATTGGGAAATTACTCCTGTGATTCCCACTTCGGGGAATTTTCTCCTCTAATGTCCGTTGTTCCTCTTACCCAAAAATCCAAAATAATATTTCAAGAGGAACCACTGACGACGATAGAAAACACTCTCTTTTTCCAAAATCTCGCGATCGAGCTTACGGGACGAGAGATCGGTAAGCAAGAAATTGATATAGAACGAAGAAAGGGTGATTAAATTCCACAGATTTAGACCCTCTGACTTGATGGATCTAAATCAAAAGAATGGTCAGGAGCAAAGTGTATCCTTATCAATCCTAAAGGACGTCATTATTTCCTATCCTGGAGGCTAGAATTTGAGTGTACCAACAACACTGTCAAGTATGAATCTCTAGTGCAAGGATTAAAGAAAGCTTTCGATCTAGCTGTCAAGGAGTTGAAGGTTTTGAGGGATTTCGAGATCATTATTATACAAGTGAGGAATACTATTCATTGTAATTTTCCTCATCTTAAGAACTACCAGCAGGAGGTGCATAGGTTAATAGAGCTCTTTAACGCTTTCAATATCACTGCAATCTCGAGAGCAAAGAACGTTCTTTTCGACTCCTTGGCCGCAACCGCTTCCTGGATGTCACCTTTAGAAGATTATGAAGCCTCCTGATTCACTGTGGAGCTGCTCTACAAACCGTCAGTGCCGAACAATATTTCCAATTGGAAAGTCTTTGAAGGTGACAATCAAATCATAAACTTCTTGACCAACCAAGACAATTTCAAAGACCTAGAGATAGATGATGAAGAGTTTCGAGAGAAAACAACTAAAACTAATACCTAGATAGGACAAGACGTTGGAAATTTGAAAGCTCACACAATCCCAAAGGGGGTAGCTCATCTAGAAAGTCTGTTTGATCTAAAGGATCATTTTAAAGGACCCAAAAATGCAAAGACTGGTAGCTCTTGCCCCCTCCATGAAACTGTGAATCTTGGGACTCCAGAGATACCGAAGAATGTTAATCTCGGAAAAACTATGTCTAAGGAAGACAGGAAAGCCTACTTCAAATTATTCAGACAATACCAGGATTTCTTCACATGGTCCTACAAGGATTTGAAAACGTACGATACATGCATTATTCAACACACCATCCCATTAAAAGCCGAAATGAAACCTTTCCAACAAAAGCTTCAGAAGTATCACCCATCCCTAGAGCTTCTCATGTACTAGGAATTAAGGAAGCTTCTAGACACAAGGATAATTTTTCAGTCCAAACATTCTTCCTGGGTGGCAAATCGCGTTTCGGTAAGGAAAATGTCAGGTGAAATCTGACTATGCGTAGATTTTCAAAACCTCAATATAGCTTCAGAGAAGGAAAATTATCCGGTCCCACCGATGGAGAAACTCCTGTAGACCGTTTCGGGCTCGGAGATTTCTTCCTTACTAGATGGTTTCTCAGGCTACAACCAAGTGTTGGTTTCAGAGGAAGACCATTTAAAGACCACCTTCCGAATCAAATGTGGAACCTTCGCTTATAAACACATGCCTTTTGGGTTAATCAATGCAGGAGCAACCTTCTAAAGGGCCACAGACGTGTTTTTTCAGGGGCTTATCAATAGGTGCATGGTAGTATATTTAGACGACGTAACAATGTACTCGAAGAATAGGGAAGAACACATCCAACACATAACTCAAATTTTCGAAAGGTGCTGAAAATACGGTATATCGCTAAATCCTAAGAAAACCATCTTCAGTGTCAAGGAGGGTAAGCTATTAGATCATATTATATCTCAAGAAGGTATCCACATAGATACAGAATGAATTAGGTCCATAGCTCAACTCCCGCCACCCCATAACAAGAAAGCCATGCAGTCTATTTTTGGACAAATCAACTTTGTGAGGAAAGTCACCCCCGATTTCGTCTAAATTTTCAAACCCTTGCAAAAGATGATTCGTAATGATGTCAATTTCAAGTGGGATGATGAGAAAAAATACGCTTTCAACAATATCAAAGCCACCATATCCTGGGCTCCGGTGTTGCGAAGTCCTGATTTTAACAGAGACTTTTCCCTTTATACTTTCGCTTCCGACCAATCACTAGCGACGGTTTTGACCCAGAAAGATGATGAAAACAATGAAGCCCCAATGTCCTTTATGAGTACTAATCTTCAAGGAGTTGATCTCAATTATCTTTCCATAGATAAACAGGCCTACGCAGTCTACAAGGCAGTAAAGCATTTCAGGTCCTACATTATCAAAAATCACACTAAGGTGATTGTGCTGCACCCTATGGTCCGATACCTATTTACCCAACAAGAAATGGGGGAAAGAAGGGGGAACTGGATGGAAGTAGTCCAGGAATGTGATCTAGATATAAAACCTACCAAGCTAGTAAAAGGACAAGGGATGTGCAAGCTCGCAGTTGAAGCCCAGGATCAAGAAAATGAAGATTCTGGGTGGGAAAATGAAATGGCACTATGGTTCAACTAAGTAGCATACATCTCCCCAACACAAGACTCCTGGTACAAGGATTTGACTTATATTTTGCATCACGGGGCTTGTCCCGAGAAGCTTAACCCTAAGGAAAGGAGAGCACTAAGATTGAAACCTACACAGTATCGTCTTATAAATTCGATAGATACTCTTCTGTATCAACTATGATGGGGTATTATTGAGATGTCTCAAATGAAAAGACGCTAACAAGGTGTTGATGGAACTCCATGACAGTCCCGCCAGAGGACACTTTGCAGGAAACACTATCGCCCATAAGATTTTGAGATCCGACTATTATTGGCCCACCTTGTTTAAATATGCTCACACTCACGCTAGGAACTGTAAGACTTGTCAATTAAGTGCCATGAAGGAGAAAAGGGCAGCAATCCCACTTCAGCCCGTGATTGTCTCCAGGCCTTTTGAGCAGTGGGGGTTGGATGTCATAGGATAAATTACTCCTAGTTATTCAAAACTCCACAGGTACATTCTTACTGCTACCGACTATTTCACCGGATGGGTAGAGGCCATTCCTCTGACTGATGTAAATGAGAAGGTAGTGATCCAATTTATAGAACAACAACTGATCACAAGGTTTGGCATCCTCTTTGTTCTGGTCTTTGATAATGCAACCTACTTTTTTTATACCCTATTGACTGAGTTTTCTCTGGATAAAGGAATTATAATCAAATACTCTGCACACTACTACCCATAGGGGAACGGGGTGGAAAAATCGACTAATAAAACCTAGTAAAGATACTAAAAAAGATGGTTACAGATAACCATAGAAAATGGCATAATCAACTACATAATTCCCTATGGGTTGATAGGGTCACACCCAAAGAAGCCATAGGAAATTCCCCATACTTCTTAGTCTACAGGCAAGAAGCTATCCTCCCAAACAGGCTCTATCTGCCATCTCTTCAATTGGCCCAAGACTCCCAGGAAGAACCCTCATCATCCATGAAACAGAGAGTCAACACTCTGCTCATGTTAGAGGAAGAGAGAGAAAAGTCTAAGTCAAAATTCCTAGCTCACCAACAGATAGTGAAATGATGGTTTGATAAGCATAAGGCTAAAGAAAAGGCCGTCAAGGTAGGAGACCTAGTGCTTAAGTGGGACAAAGAAAACAAACCTAAGGGAAAACACTCTAAGTTTGAAAGCATATGGCTTGGCCCCTTCCAAGTAGCTGAGAGAATCGGGGTAGGTACCTATCGATTGCAAAACCTGAAGGGGGAAATTGATGCCCTCCCAGTAAATGGCCAAGCCCTAAAACGATACTTTCATTGAAAAAAAAAATAACAAAGTAAAAAAATAATAATTATAAAATAATAAATAAATATATTGTAATATATGTAGATGTGAATAAATTGTGTGTCGAAAGCAAGGAGGAATTAGAGATCTTGAATTCTCCTAGTGAATATCCATTTGTTGACCACTCAACACACCCTAACAAATTTGTTAACATTTTCTTTTTGGGTACCAGTTAATCTTCTTTGTCGACTGTCTACACGAATCAGCGACCCGGAGTTTCCCCGACTCACTTGAAAAATATGGCATTGGTGAAAGATAAAGGTGGTGAAAATCGTTTGGAAAGTCAAATTAGATGAGTACCAACCTTCATCGATGTCGGTTGATGAAAGCGTTCCTTCCTCACGAACAACCTCAAGAAGGATTTCTCTGAAGGTCGATCCACTTGGTTTAGGCAGAGAAAAAGTGCAATGATGAACACTACGCAGAGGTAAGGAGTAAACAACTGATCCCTGATCCCTACAATGGAGTGATGTGGTGTGATGAGACGTTTTACCTCCTTCTTTGTTAGACACATGGTATTCAAAGCTGGTAGTTAATTCGTAGATTGTGCATTAGTTACTAATTCGTGCACGAATCAAAAGGATCCATTAAACCCACCAATACAATGTATCTTCTCCCATGCCTCTGCCGTCAACTAGTTAAGGTTTATTTGCAGAAATACGAGGTTAATTTATTTTGAATTTATATTTATTACTCATATTAACTGATCAATATGACTGATAGTACCTCTCTAGTTATATCATGTTTGAGTCATTGTGCATGGACCCATTCTGTGCAACAAGAAATCCAGAACAAACAGAAGAGTGAAGCCAACAACCCAGAAGAAAACACCCAAAGTTTAGTAAGTATTAAGTAATTATCATAGCAAGCATTACAAGAACAATGCATCTGAAGAATCCTTCCACCAGGAAATCCCCGAGAGCCCCAGAGCTGCAAGAATCAGAAGTAGGAGAAGACTCATCCCCATCAATTGCGACATAATTAGAATTCGCTCCCAAGCCAATGTCCATTATTAATATAATCACCAAGGATCCCTTTGTCTAGCCCCCAACTTTTGGAGATACAGAAGAAAGCATTGGAGCCAAGATGGAATTTCCTCGCTGGGAAGAAATTTTCAAGAAAATCAAGAAAGAACCCCTCGAATATACCCCGCATAGCAATCCTGAAACAGGGAAACTCGACGACAAAGTCCTCCCCAATATTCACAAAGATTATCTACACATGGTGGCAAGCCAGTCTCTAGTATTTCCTTGCATCAAGCTCCTAAAGTGGATTATTTACCACACTGACGCCCAAAAATGTTTGATCAGTGATGATAACAGTGAATGCGTTGGAGTCTTTCTTCCATCAGAGGTTCAAAGTTACTATAAGCTCAAAGATTCTGAGCTAAAGCTGAGCACTAATTTCTTCTTGAGTTTCTATGCTTTGCACGATACCAGCAAATTCATGTCATATTGGTGGAGAGAAGACAAAAAATTCACAAACTGGACTGCTAGCTAGTATCCAACATCCAATCTCAGGGAACCATACATATATCTCATGGATCTACTTTGCAGGTTACATGGGCTGAAAGACTACTCCCAATTTTCAGAGGCTTGGATGCCTCTAGCTTTTACAGTCGCCATTTCAGGCACAGGCTTCAATTGGGGTGCCATCATCTCCAAGCAATTGAGCACCTGCATAAAACATGATCAGGTGCCAAAGGAGGGAGATACCCCCGCCTTCTACATGGACTTGTATCTACTGGATGTCATCTGGGCGAGGAATTATTTTGGGAGATGAACATGAATTAGCACTCTTCAAAGCTCGCGGTCCATGCATACTTCAACATCCAATGGGAAAACAGGTATAACAAATCCTATACTGTTATTTGTGATCAGTTTATTGAATGCACGTACTTCTTTCTCTTCAGGAAAGAATGCCCTAGATTGTCATATGAAGCAAAGAAGGTTATAACCAAAATTGTCCACTAGTATTTAGATGAATGAGAAATCTACATTAGGGTTTTCGACACCACAAGGGCACCCCACTTATTACCCATTTATGTTCTCGACTGGCTAGTGATAGGGGAAATTTTCTATCAAACCATCCTGCAAGGATACAACGCAACTTTAGTGAAAGACAAGAAGCGAGATTTCATACCTTATGTGTTTCATATCAGATTCTGCATGGTTAAAGATATTGTGCATGCTAAACAACTCGGTCTAGGTCAATTGGAATTTTGATTCCAAACTATCCGATTTTGCAAACACGATCCTAAGGGATTGGTTCTACAACACACGTCGCAGGTATCATCCTGTTGGCCTTATGCCCATGACCAGTTTGAAGATGAAATATTTACTAAAAACGGCCAACACTGGAATATGGTGGCATCCAGGAGAGTTGATCCTCGAGGAACTAGGGTTAGAGCTATGAGCCACGAAGAACATAAAACATTTCTGGAGCAGGTAGTTCAAGAAATTAGCCGACACTCGGGAGGAGAAGTTTCATATGAATTGGATGAGGAAATAAGTGATCCTGAAGAATACATTGAAGTTGTGGGAACTCACCAGGAATCCCCGGTACAAATCATAGATCTTCTGGAAGATCAAGCTACACGAGAAAGGGGTACGTTGTTGCTTCAACAAACAGAGTTGTTGATGAAACGAATAAAGGATGACCTGTATATTTTCATAGGATATGAAGCCTCAATTGTTGTTCAGAGTATCTGAAGGGAGTAAAATCATCCTAGGTCCACAGTCCCCAAAAACGCCCATGGGTTAGGCAACCCTGAACCCACAACATTGTCGATCGATCCTTTAGAAGAAGGGACAATTCAACTAGAGACAGGCCAGGTCTCGATAGAGACACAAGTGTCCAATCCCCTAAGCACTCTTATACATATTTACAGTGACAAAGAGAGTCTGGAACCCACTCACGACACCCCGGTGTGAGTCCAAGAGGAAAAACGTCCCTAGAAAACTGCTTCCCCTGAGCCCGAGGTCCAAGACAAGAAGGAGTTGCAGATGGAAATAGGGTCCGAAGGTGGCCTCGACACAGGAGACTCAGATAGATAGGAAGCAGAAGCAAGATCGAGTGGAGAAACTCCACAAAATAAAACCAATAGTTCTATGGATGATGAGCAAGTAAGCCATGAGTTTGTGCCTAATACCTCCATCACGCCCAATATTCAAGTCCCAGATGAACAATAAGTAGAGGTCGGATCCACAAAACAGAGCAAAGAAATTCGATAACCTACTCCTGAGAAAATATACACCATAGCTATCTTAAGAAACAACCTCTCATGGGGAGATCAACAGATACTAGAACCAGTAGACGAAGAAGCAGACATCTATGCGATCTCCTACGATCAAAAGAGGAAGGCCATCGTTCAAAGGAATGCGAAGAGGTGAAGGATCACTTTGGATCAATCCATCGTGGTTACCACATAAGAGAACTTAATCAACACTGCAAACACTCGCATGTTCGAACTGATCGACATAGGAAAATCCCTCTCAGATGTTGCCCAGGATAGAGCGAGGAGAGATGAAAAGGAACTAGCCAACACTCGGGAGGAGCTCGAACACCTGCACCATCTTATAAAATACTATAAAGGATATAAACAAACCAATGTATATTTGAAGTAAGAGTTCAATAGAGTTCATAATGAGTTCAATATGGAAAGGCACTTGTTAACTGAGAACATAGTTGAGTTCCAGAAGGATACTCTCATGGCACTCGCAACATGCAAAGAGATGGAAAAGTGGCACGAAAAGGAATAGATAGCGGTAGAGAGTCTCAAATACATTGAGGCGGTCTAGCAGGGTCAAGAAAAGGAAAATCGTGGCATTAGGATGGTTGGAAAAAGTATCTCTACCGCATGAAGAAATATGACGAATACTAGGCGAAGATGACCCGCGACCCACACCGAGAAATCCAAAAGCAATGGGCCAAGTGCTAGAAACACTGGGGTAAAATTAATAAAGTAATGAAAGATGTCACTCTCCCCGAGTTTGGGACCCCTGATGAATTCACTAACCTAAGAAATGTGTTCAAGACGCACTCCATACAAGACTCGCTTTGGGCTGAAGAGTGCACAAAGGTCACCGATGCAAATCTAGGGCAAGTGCAACAATTCACAGGTCACCCGATCAGAGCTCGAGCCATGTTGCAACAAATGAACTCCGGTTTGGTAAAACATTGGGCGCATGCAGTAGACATCAAAGGAGTATATGTTGCCCCTATGGAACAACACGGGTTCCCATGGGCTCAAACCTATGAAGATTTGTTTATCCGTTGGTATGAATATGAAAGAAGCCACCCTTTTCAAGAGGCATCTCAGGTGGACTGTTGAAAGAAATTGTTGGATGATCACTTCACATGGCAATTTTTGTTTGGCCTAAATTGTATTTAGCTGTTAATTACAGTTGAATTTTAGATTATAAATAGATACATCGACCGATTAGTCAAAGGTCGATGGTTGTTGTAAGAACTATTCCTTTTTGGTTGTTGATAATTATTTTGAGACTGCTTTGAATTGATAACTCCTTCTTGACCAAAGACAAGCAATTTTCATAATATGCATGTGATTGGAGTTGGAGAAGAATTACTTCCTTTCTGGTTCCATGAATTATGCAGTAAACGAGTAAGAGAAATTATTTTTGTTGTCAAGTTATCTGGTGCAATGTCTTGATGTTCTTTTCTTTAATGATGAAGAGAAATCATGGTGTTGTTATGTGATGAATGTTATGGTAGATGAATTATTTTTCTTACCATGATATTGATTACGTGTGTGTTTTCTTCTATTAATTATTTTTTCTCAGACAATAGTTGTATGCTCATTTGGTTAATGTATTAGTACTAGGCCCTGTGGCATAGAATAACTATCTGCATGCTTGAGCAACGGGTTATCCCAAGCTCAACCTCTTCCCACTAATTAAAACTTATGTCCTATTATTTGTCAAGTTAGTTTATATTGACTTGCATCTCTCATACCAGCCCCACCCAAGTGAAATATGGAAAAAAAATTGTCCTAACTAAAGGAAGAGCCTTCACCAGAAAAGACAAAGCCCATCGATAGTTTGTCTAGATCACAAGATATGGAGAACCATTCCACTCCAAATGCTGCAGAGTCTAATTGGGCCTTGGTGGCGGGTTTGGTTCCTACTGTTGAATAAGGGGATTTAGGCCCCATCAACAATACCATAGACAATGATTCGCCTTGTGGCCAGAGTGGGGGAATGCTATAGTATATTCAATATTCTTGGAAGTCACTCTCACTAGTGGTCAAGTAGAATGGTCTGCCTCGTCAGGAAGTCATTCTTTCGAAGTTCACATTCGTGAGCAATTTTGAAGAATGGTTTGTTTTGGAGGTTGGTGTAGGACAATCATTTCCTTAGGAAATGGTCTGGACAGTCATTCCCTAGGGCAGATTCATTCTCTCTAGGTTGCACTATGTTTAGTGCCAGAGGAATGGCCTAGTTATGTGAATGGTATAGGTTCAAAAATCAGGTACAAGCATTACCTAGGGTAGACTCATTCTCTCTAGTTTTCACTATGATTAGTGTTGGAGGAATGGCCCAGTTAGGTGAATGGCCCAAGATCAGAAATCAAGGAAAATTATTCTTATATGATTGAGAATAAAAGTCCAAATAAAGCATGGATCATGTTTTACCTTCTGATGGAATATGCTCTTCCAAATCTCACAGATGTGAGTGGAAGAATGGCCCAGATGACTCAGTTTATATCATGATATTGTTTTATGAAGGTTGATATCAGATGATATGATCGTTGGGCAGACTGTATGTCTCTGGACAATAGATGCATGCTACTGTGGTGGATGTGTTCCACTGGTTGTGACTACGTGTTGCTGATTAAGTAGTTGTGTGATACTTGGTGTGGTTGTGTACCACTAGATAGTATTTGTGTACTATTATGGATAGACACAGTTGTGTTCTATTAGATGGCATTGTTCTGATTTCCATGAAGATTATAAGTAGTGTTGGAAATGATTACTAGCTTGATGGATAGTCATTTTGTTGGTGGACAGAGATTTTGCAGGTGGAAAATGGTCCAGGAGAGTTATTCTTCTAGGATGTATGTTCGGATTAGAAGAATCAGTTCTTGTAGCACGTGGCGTGGATTCCAACATATGTTGGAACAATTATTCTTCTAGGACATATGTTTGGATTAGAATAATGGTTCTTGTATCACTCTGTGGAGTGAGTGACTTATTTAGCATCATTCTTGATTACTTAGATATAGTATGGCTTTGAGAGATGATGCAGTTGATTATATCAGATGATGTTGCTAGTGATGATCGTGGTCGTGATCTAATCATGAGATAGCCTATATGGCTATGATGATGCTATCGGTTGAATAGTATGTTTGTTCTCAAGACCATTGCCTTCAATACCTCCCTAGCTAGGAGGGAGTGTTGATATTATGGTAGCTACAGGAGGTATTAACCTCCACATGTAACCCTGACAAGAATAGAATATTTTGGGAAGCAAGAAGAAACCCTAAATTATGGATAATAAACCTAGGAGGAAGTCGACTCAAGAGAATATTTATTATTGAGTTATTAGCCTCCAGAAGTACAAGTCAAACCAGACAACTTAAAGAGAAAATTATAAATATAGGACGCCAGATCTCATTTGACACACACAACTCACAATTATAGAAATGTAAGAGTGTGAACTGCAAAAACTAGGTAAGTGCGCAAGTCTAGAGAGTAGTTGCAGTTGCAACTACTACAACCTACATTCTCGGTTTAGGCTTGGAATTCTATTTGTTATGGTTTGGAATTTCTAACTTGTGTTCTATCTTTCGAGAGAGGTAAGCTACATTGATTGGCTATTAGGCCTAGGGTTTTCTTCTGAAATGATTCTTTGTCATGGTTAAGGTGCTCGGGGGTGGCTTAGGCCTATGGTTGGGTGACAATATTTCTGTATTGTTTATGGTTAAACGAGCACACCTATTATTTCTAAAAAAATGTTCACGAGGATTTTTGCAAGATCGCTCACTGGGAATGCCAGAGGCTAGATTAATGGTCTCCCAAATGGAAGCATAAAAAATCCTAAATATATTGAACGAGATTTCAAGGACAGATGGTGTAAAAAAAAAAGTATGGCCTCCTTTTACTCTCAACACCTCAAAGTTTGAAAATAAACCAACAGAGACGTTAGGGAATTCAATGATAGGTTCAACACTCTCATTAGCAAACTTCAGCCCAATTTTCTCCCAAAGAGCAGTATTCTCCAACATTACCTTAACTCCTTAGAAGGAACTTTACAATTTTCCCTCAAGGATCGATTACCTACAAGCCTAGAAGAAGCTCAAGATGTTTCCTACCAGATTGAAGAGATTCTTAAGTTCATCATTTCCATCCACCAAGTAATTTTTTTGAGCAATGATGACATCTGGGAGCTGAATAAGGAAACAATGGGAGGACTAGAGCATGATGTCCCAAAGGTTCTAGAGGTAGAAAACAATACTTTACCAAGGAAATGGAGCACAATTTTCTCAAACATGAAAGATGCCTTAATTTTTTCAAAACAACATGAACCCCCAAATGATCAAGGTACCTCTGAATAAATCACTCAGTTAGAAAGGTCACAATCACAAACCCAAAATCCTTTTTATATGATACTTCCTCAAACAATGAAATATCATGCTCCAAAAGAACAATTTTTTTTGAATACTTTGAACCTACAAAATTTTGCAAGACAAGAAGATGATCCTAGGTCCTTATCATGCAAGGACTCCCATTTTGAACATTATCAACTAAAGGCTACTCATGAGAAATATAATTTTGTAGATTTGATATTTACCTTGTTCACGCCAAATCAAATCCAAGAAAATCAAGACATGAGGAAGCCCAGGATTGAATACTTGGGCCAAACAAGTGAGGAATCAAGGGTAAATATTGAAGAGACCTAGGTGTATGATGGCAATTTACCCCAACACTTCCCAAAACCTAGAAATGATAGGACCGACATGAGAACTAATATGGCCTATATATTAAAAAAGGTCAAAAGGATTCGTGAAATGTTGGAAATCCATTCTTTGACAAAACAAATCCCAGATGACCATCTATCGTTCGAGGAAAATTCCACACTATTACAAAATGGTCATTTTGAGAAAAATGAGCAAACACCCTTTCTCACTTCCTTGTTGATTGATGACCTATATCTTCACAATTGCATGCTTGATTCTGAATCATCTGTCAATATGATGAGTTTCAAGGTTATGAACCAATTGGGCCTAGAAGTTACAAGGCCTTATAGAAACGTTCATAGATTTGAGTCGAAGGGGTTCAAGTTCTATGAATTGATGGAAAGTTTCAAGTTCACCTTGATGACAACCCTAATTTCCCCAACATAATGGACATCGTTGTTGTTGATATCCTTGACACTTGGGGAATGATAATATCTAGGGAATGGGTTATTGCTTTAGCAAGAAGTCTATAGATGAACTTATCATGCACAACTATCCCCGTCAAGAACCAATATTGCATCACCTTTCATAACAAGCCAAAGAGGATGGAACACATTGAAAGGTGTAATCATGTACATAGTAACTACAAATCGGTATATCCATGTTTATTTCAAGGTTGGCCCACTCTTCCCTTGATAGAAGAAGACAATATTAATGAGATAACATGGACCAAGGGAAAGGGTGACCAGAATATTCCTAGAAATCACGAGGACAACATTGCACTAGGTAATAACGAGGTGTTGCATTTGCACAAAACATACAAAAGGGATAGTGCTTTAGTAGGACCCGACCCCATCATTTTGGAGCAAGAAAGAGATATAAATTGGGGTGATTATCCTTACAATTCCTTTGTCATCTTTGAATACTGGGATGCTTATTATTCTACATAAAAAGATGAATATTTGATAAGGTTTAGAAGGAGAGGAGTTGGCTTTGTCAAATGGGAAGGGGATGATATCAAAACTAGAGAAACACATGAGCCAACCAAAGAAAGTCTTTATGTATTTTCCCCTTATGACATGCCTTTTTCTATAGAAGAATACTTTGATTAGATACAATGGCCAAAGAAGGAGGAGTATTAGAAACTCCTGAAAAAATATAAAGACAAAGAGCTTGGGGTTGTCAAGTTATTGCAGAAAGGAGAAGATGACATACTGATTTGACCATCCCAGGAAGAATTTTTCACAGTCGAATCCCACCCTCCTCCAACAAGATAATACACTAGGGTTGTACAAGAGACAACCAAATTCAATACCAAGGATTACAAAGAGGGAGATACAATATGGATGTGGGATGCAAAGAAGGGAGAGCTTACTAATGTCAAGGGAAGTGAAAATTTTTGTCTTGGACCCTTCATAATTGGAAGAAATTCAGTCAATGATGCCTACTATTTTTCTATGTTGGAAGGAAGAAGGCACCCATTACCGATTTGTGGAGACCTCCTCAAACCCCATTAAGGGGAAGGGACTTGAATTCAAAGATAAGTACATGTAAGTAGGTAGGTATTTTCATTCACTGTATATACCATCTGCATTTCATGCTAGAGTAGTTGTATTTCCATTTGTATATATGCATTCTTACTTTCATTTTCTTTACCATATATGAGCCAGGGGTGATATCACCACCCCAAATGATTACTAATGATTTTTTGTTGAGATCAAGCAGGTCACAGGTCATTCCAGAGATGTTGAGGTTCTCATGCACTCTATGGTGAGCACGTGTCCCAGAGTTGGAGATAGATGTTATCCCCTAGCCTAGGGATAACTAAGGAGATTATGTCTCAAGTCCCATCAGTACTAGACATGGAGTACCGAGAGGCATATTGACTTGATCCTAGCCCTAGAGGGCCCATATTTCTTCTTCAGTGCCTCCACCTTGTCAGTAACAACAACACCCATCCCATTGGCCTAGTCCTTCAACAACAATGGGTATTTCTCCATGAGGTAATGAGTTTGGGTATCATGGTATGTGTCACTTTGATTCTCAAAACATTTGAATATGCACATTTAATTCTCTTTTCTTCTGACGTGTGCTTGGAATTTATGCCTTTCCACTTATCCACACCTCGGGGAATGACAAGATGCCCTAGAAAGTTGGTTCCATTAAGATTTGAGTTTCCATTGGTTGGGTTCATGAAAGGTCATCGTCCATTCCCACCATAATTATCACTTTTCATCATTTTCCCTGTCATCCATCCCCTGCATTGGTTCAGGAACTGGGTTTTCTAAGATAGAAAATGGTTGTACCTTTCCTTGTGGGAAGAAGGGGCTAAATGCCCAAAGGGTAAAAGTAGCTAGAAAACGATAAAATCGAAAATAACAAAACCTTTAGATGCTTCGCCCAAGGGATCCCCGAGAAAGAAATAAAAGGCTTTTCAACAAGAAATGGAGGGACCCATAAAATAATAAAATCAATACCTAGTTGGAGGATAGGGGGTCTAATCATGATCCAACCTATTAGTTCCATGGGAATGTACCAGTATGACACTACCATTCAGTTGGTCACCATGATAGGGTAGTATATCTTGGTGGCATATCCAAGAGAAAGGAGGTGTCATCATGAGCCATCCTTCACATCTTCATGAAATGCTTGTTAGTAACATTGTCACCACTGGTCACCATGCCAGGCAAGTGTCACCTAACTAGTCCCTTGAAAGAAAAAGGATTAATATAAAAAATTAAAAGGCATTGAATGGGATTGGAAACATTTTAATCCATGACAATTTGAAACTCACCCTCTTCATAGGAACCCACAGGTAATCCATACATTTCCCTATGATCACTGCACCCATTGCTCAAACATCCCCATACCACCGCATCCACTTCCATGCCCTGGATTTTCCTTAACCTAGAAACATCCCATGTCCAATGATAATTATTCCAATAGGACCTCCTGAAATCATCTCCAAACATGGCTTGTAGAATAACATAACATATTTGAGAACTTGTTTGGGAAAGGGGGGTTTTATGTACATGTTTATATAACTTGATTATTAGACATGATTGACATTGCTATGATTCCTATGACTTATGAGCCCATGGAGGGAATACTTGTTGTTGTTGCAGGGCCACACCAGATAGACAGGTACACATGGGGAGATGATTAGTTTGTACCTCCATAGGGATAAAATCCCACTAGATGGATGCTGAGACCCTAGCCAGGGGTAGCCACATATGAGAGGCTTGCACCAGAGAGAGAGGAGGATGTTCCACCAGAGATAGCCTGATAGGCCTAGACCCAGGGGGGTATTTCCCTCCCACTATGATGTTGGTATTGGAAGGCCCATGACGTAACCTATGTGACCCTTGACACCACCCAATGTTTGATGGAGACTTTGGAGACAGTTGTGTTCCAAGGGGCACATGTGGCTTGATCCAAAGGCCTTGGGAGGTCTAGCATTTTTCTCCTAGATGAAAACATTTCACCTGAGAGGCCCAACATCTCCCTAGAAGGGCATGACACCACCTTTTCTTCTTGATTTAGAGTTTAATTTGTCATTTTTATGTAAAAATTGGATATTACATGTAAACTAGCCATGTTGGCCTTTTTGACCTAATTTGTAAATTAAAGGTCATTGTAATTGTATAAATAAGGGTTTTTTCCCTTGTATTATTTCATCATATTTCACTCACACTTAGTGAGGTCTGAAATTTTCGCCCTAATTAGGGTTTATTAGATGAAATTTGGTGCACACTTCTTGAAGGAGTCTAGTTTTGGTGTATTTTCTCATTTTTCTTGGTGGAAAGTCTTCAACTAGGCCTATTGTTAGATGATTCTTGGTGAATGTAAGTAAAGTTTTTCAATTCTTATTCATTTTGAATGTTTATGGTGTATTTATCTTGCATTTCTTCGAATATTATGAAATTGCTAGCTTAAAACTCAGGGAGGTTAAAGCACATGTTATTGTTCTTGCTTTAACAACTTTTCACCTACTAGATTATTCTAGAAACCCTACTTTGTTAAAAGGGCCTTTCCATTGCAACACCCTAGAATCATTTACTTCATCAATCCATCACTTACTTCATCGTTGAGCTAAAGAAGGAGGAAAACCACTAGGTCCTAGGGTTACCTACTTCCTGTTGAGATTTGGATACCTTGGAAAGTGGTCCCCATGTGCTTATGAGTCTCTAAGCACAAAGGGGGAAGACTATTACCCTCATAATTTACTTTATGATTCTAATTTCACTTTGACTTAGGAGTTTTAAGTCAAAAGTGAAATATGTCACTTAAGTCATAAAGTGACAATTAATTCACAATGTGGATGAATTAATAGACATAAAGCAACTAAGGAAAGTAGGTTTCCTTAGTGATATTATTGGAGTTGATCTCACCCATTGATTAGACTTGGCTAGATCTAATCTAGGCCATTGATCTTTTACGGTTGGCATGAAGAGGCTAAAGAGAGGGTAAAGGCATTTTGGAGACTCATTCTTCACTTGAGATTTGTGGAGAAGAGAAGGAGGGCGCACATCTTGAGGAAGAGAGGGGCGCACTTCATGAGGGTTTGAACAAAACCCTTGAGAGCTTGAGTAGGAGCTTGAGTTAGCTTGGAGCTTGCATGGAGAGGTTATCCATGGAGTTGTAGCTTTCCTTTCTTTGTCAGGAGCATGCATATGGAGGAGGGGCACATCTTGAGGAGGAGGGGTGCATTTATTATCCTTCAGTTGCTCACTGGGAGAGGAGAACTTGTCAGATCAGGATGAGATTTGATGCATTGGAGAGGAGAGATTGGGTGCTAGTTTCTGTGGAGAGAGACTTTCAGTTTCAGGCTCAGTTTATTTACTGTGATCATTTCTTCTTGGAAGAGGGCGCATGAGTTGAGAGGACTAGAAGCTACCTGGTAGTAGATCTGCTTGGAGGATTCGAGTTCTGACAGTTTCTATGGAGAGGCAGCACAGGAGAGGACATTCCTGTGGAGGGATTTCTTCATTGGGCTACAGATGAGCTTGGGTGCCTCAGTTCAGCACAGAGGGCAAAAAAGGAAGAGGGCGCACCACATTTTGGGAACTTCTCTTTCTGGTTCTTGTTGCAAGGCTCGTGAGGAGCTTGCTATGTATACAGGTTCCATTCTATTTCATTACTTGTTGTATCTCTTGCTTTAATCACAATTATATAGACATA
>JZKD02S0730964.1:953830-969940 GCA_000966675.3 Picea glauca | reverse complement strand
CCAAGTGTCCCAAATTCCTATTTATTATTATCCTTCTGGTCTCTATCCCTAACAATAGCTTTTCGATTTCTAATTATTGTCCATTTTCCTTCTTTCCTGGCTTCTTTTACCTTTTCAACTTCCTTCCTTAATTCAGCTTGGTCTTCAGGAATGAGGTCTTCATTTATAAATAATACTGACCCTTTTAAGCTCGTAGACTTACTAAGTATGCTATATTTATGGTCATTACAACTTACTTTGACAAAGATCAACCTATCTTTGTGATCAATTATTTTTCTTAGCCTCTTTGCTTCTATGAGGTAAGTTGTATCAACTTGTGATTTATTTTTTAATTCTTCTTTTACCATTGCTAGCGTATCCTCCTCTTGTTGTTCTTTTATACCAAAAATTATGAGGTTCAAGGCTCTTTTGTTACGCTCATGGTCCAATTTGATTAGCTTATTCATTTCCTCTTTGATAGGTTTGATATCCAATTTGTTTTCCATATTACTGAGGGTCAAATTGTTGGTTAGTTTTTCTTCTAGCTCTTTAATCCTATCTCTCAAGTTGTGATTTTCTTCAACCCCTCATTCTTGGGTTGATTGTTTATGTTTTTCCATTTCTTGAATTCTATCCTTCATTGTCTCAAATTCACTCTTGAACCGTAAGAATCTATCCTTTATTTGAGTTTGAATGGTATCTTTAATTTTTTTATCAATCATTGCCTCTAGTTCTATTTGGAGTTTTACGTCTCTTTTTTCACTTCTTTTTTCTAATGTTTCTAACTCTATTTGGATTTTGGCATCTCTCTCTTCTCTTTTTTTTTTCTATTGATTCCATATAATCGTAAAGGATCTCCCCTTGTTAGGATGAGTTTTTGGAATAGGTGGTGGAGTGCTCATATTGAAAAGAAGATAAAAAAGATGTAACAATTATGGATTGACTTTATCTCTCAAATCAACTTAATATATTTAAATCTCTTTAGTTCTAATTAAAATTGAATCAAAGTAAAACACTACTCACCTCATTTATGTCCAATTATGGATTGACTTTATCTCTCAAATCAACTTAATACTCTTTGGAGAAGCCAATTTTTTTTTTGAAAACAAGAAAAGTCCAAAGAAACTATAGAGATTATTTTGGGTAAAAAAGGTAAAAAACTACAGAGATTATTCAAAACCCTAGATATATAATCTTAGAAATAAAATATCTCCTAAAAAAATAAAAATAAATAAATAAACAGATAAGTAAAATATCTACTTAAAGAGAATTATTATTCCTATTCAAAACAACACAGATATAATTTTCAGTTAATAATATAAAATATTAAAAACTTTTTGAAAAATAATATCTAATATATTAATAATTAATGTAAATAAATAGATGTCATTTGGGTTTAGTTCATAATGAATATATTGTTGTAATGATTTGGTCAAGATTTTTCTGAGAAAATATAATCTAATGTAAATAAATAATAACATTTTAAATTATTAAAATATTATAATTGAATAATTTATAACTAACATTTTAAATAATATATAACTAACATTTTAGAATTTATAATCAAAATCCCAACATAAAATTCATAGTTTGAAACTGAATAATAAATTAAAATAAATAGTAACTAGTCTAAATGTTTTATGTTTTGGATTTTTTTTTGGTATTTTTAAGTAGTAATTTTGTTGGAATTTCAAATTTGAGTAGTTGACTTTTTACAATTTGAATAGGGTTGACTAATTATTTTCCCTTTAAATTTTTTTGACTGAAATCTGGAATGTAAATCTGAACAAAACCTAAAACACTCTAATTATACAAATTTAACCACTAAAATCACTAAAAAAAAATTAAGTAACCATCACTCATATAAAATCATATAAAATTTAATAAATGTTTACACTCGTATAAGATTTAATAAATGGTTACAGTGAACCGCTCACATCAAAGTTTTTTATTATTAAGATCACCCACATCAAAGTTTGTTTATTACTATTAAGATCAGTCTCCAGCACTGAAGTCCAAAGACCTAAATAATTTAATATTCTTAGTATTTTTTCACTTACAATTTAATAATAACGGATGATTCATCCATCCAGACCAAAAGCGGAGCTAACCGCTTTTTTCCATACTCCAGAAATTTATCGGGATCCGGCAGTGTTGACTTCACAACATCATTGGTGAGTAAACTCCGAATCCATTTGTACAGATGAGGGCATTTCTCAGTGTCTGCAAATCTCAACCCTAATAGCTCTCGGGTTGGTCCAAACCACCCGACAGTAGGAGCGAAGACCACATCCATGTGCTTCAAACTCCTTCCGTCATACAAACAGCCTCTCTTCTCCAACTCTTCTACCCCGCCCTCCATAATCACACCCAACTCATAATACCTCTCCAGGACCTTCTTTAACTCCTCTGCGCTACGAACGCTGTAAAGCGCATAGAATATTTCCTTGGACTTCAAAAACAAACCATTCCATTAATACATGCATGCAATGAAAATCCTCTTATTCTTTCATTTATAGAGGTGCTAACGAAATTGATATCGGGCATAATAGATGTAGGGTTAACAGGCATTTGTGCCAGATATTTACCTTCTTGTCCACGAAGTCCGACCAGAACCGTACAAGATAACGATCATATTGGTCGCCCGGCAGCAGATGAGGGGCTGTAGGCCAAGTCTCGTCTATGTACTCGAGAATAATCCGAGATTCACAGATGGCACTGCCGTTGTGAATCAGAACGGGGACCTTCTTGTACACGGGATTGCTGGTGAGTAACAGCTCCCTCTTGTTAGAGAGGTCTTCGTGCACAGTTTAGAATTCGATTCCCTTGGCTTTGAGAGCTGATTCTACTCTCATCCCAAACCCGCTGTTCCAAGCCGTCAATAACTTGACACCATTTTCCATTTCCATCTGCTTATGTGTGTTGCTCCTGTTTGCCTTTCACTGATTTATAAATGATGATCCATTTCATCTGGGTTATGATATATATAGCAATCTTTGCGGGCAGGTCTTGAATTTGTTTAAAACAATCATAAGAGACAAAGCCTCGTCATATGATCACCGATTAATAAATAAATGATGTTTGATTTCATTTGGGGTATTACTATCACAGCCTCAAAGTGGTTGGTGTTGCTGCTGGTGAACGCTGAAAGTTATCAGGATGGACAACACTCTTGGTGAATTGAAACGCATGAAACATACATAAAGCTGAGGAAATCCAAAAGTTGATCTTAAATGTGGTAATTCCAAAGGTTAAACAGTTAAAAGTGGCAATCATATGGTGGTACAGTAATTTCTTAATATGATTAGGTAAATGTTAAAAAGTAAACAAGTTAACTGTTGCATTAAAAAATACAAGGAAGTTATAAAGAGTAAATCACATTCATTGATTTGGGAGGACGAGTAAGAATATTCCAGCATTTTCAATTGTTAGCCATCATATTAGAATTTTAAATTAAAAGGTGATTAATTGTGCCCATCTCCAATAGGTATACTCCTTTCGGCATAACTTTCGACATAATATATAGCTATCTTTTCGTGCACGTCTTGAATCTTTTCCAGAGACTTGGCCCTAGTAAACTATATAGACGAACTGGATGTCATTATTCTCTCTGCACCCAACTAACAATAAGTTATTTCATTTTATTTTATTTTAGTTGTATTCACAGTGTTTTGTGTATTATATATGTTTTTGTTATTTTTTTTTTATAAACATAAGAGTGACTGATCAAAGAGTTCTTTCGGATTCATCGCATAAGTTTTTTGATTTTCACCTACAAACGCATCCGCTCAAATTGTCGGATTTTATCAGCTGTATCATGTCCGTACAGGGTCTGTATTTTTGTTCTAAGACTTTTACGACCATTGTTTTGATCAGAGAGTTCTTTCAGATTCATCGCATAAGTTTTTTGATTTTCACCTGCAAACACATCCGCTCAAATTGTCGGATTTTATCAACTGTATCATGTCCGTACAGAGTCAGTATTTCTGTTCTAAGACTTTTGCGACCACTGTTTTGATCAGAGAGTTCTTTCGGATTCATCGCATAGGTTTGTTGATTTTCACCTGCAAACGCATCCGCTCAAATTGTCGGATTTTATCAGCTGTATCCTGTCTGTACAGGGTCAGTATTTATGTTCTAACACTTTTGCGACCATTGTTTTGATCAGAGAGTTCTTTCAGATTCATTGCATAGGTTTTTTGATTTTCACCTGCAAACGCATCCGCTCAAATTGTCGGATTTTATCAGTTGTATCCTGTCCGTACAGGGTCAGTATTTCTGTTCTAAGACTTTTGCGACCATTATTTTGATCAGAGAGTTCTTTCGGATTCATGACATAGGTTTTTTATTTTCACCTGCAAACGCATCCGCTCAAATTGTCGGATTTTATCAGCTGTATCATGTCCGTACAGGATCAGTATTTATGTTCTAAGACTTTTGCGACCATTGTTTTGATCAGAGAGTTCTTTCGGATTCATCGGATAAGTTTTTTTTATTTTCACCTACAAACGTATCCGCTCAAATTGTCAGATTTTATCAGCTGTATCCTGTTTGTACAGGGTCAATATTTCTATTCTAAGACTTTTGCGACCATAGTTTTGATCAAAGAGTTCTTTCCGATTCATTGCATAGGTTTTTTGATTTTCACCTTGAAATGCATCCGCTCAAATTGTCGGATTTTATCAGTTGTATCTTGTCCGTACAGGGTTAGTATTTCTGTTATAAGACTTTTGCGACCATTGTTTTGATCAGAGAGTTCTTTCAGATTCATCGCATAGGTTTTTTTATTTTCACTTGCAAACGCATCCGCTCAAATTGTCGGATTTTATCAGTTGTATCATCTTCGTACAGGGTCAGTATTTCTGTTCTAAGACTTTTGCAACCATTGTTTTGATTAGAGAGTTCTTTCGGATTCATCGCATAGGTTTTTTGATTTTCACCTGCAAATACATCCGCTCAAATTGTCGGATTTTATCAGCTGTATACTGTCCGTACAGGGTCAGTATTTTTGTTCTAAGACTTTTGCGACCATTGTTTTGATCAAAGAGTTCTTTTAGATTCATCGCATAGGTTTTTTGATTTTCACCTGCAAACGCATCCGCTCAAATTTTCGGATTTTATCAGCTGTATCCTGTCTGTACATGGTCAGTATTTCTCTTCTAAGACTTTTGTGACCATTGTTTTGATCAGAGAGTTCTTTCGGATTCATCGCATAGGTTTTTTTATTTTCACCTGCAAACGCATCCACTCAAATTGTCAGATTTTATCAGCTGTATCCTATCCGTATAGGGTCAGTATTTCTGTTCTAAGACTTTTGCAACCATTGTTTTGATCAGAGAGTTCTTTCGGATTCATCGCATAGGTTTTTTGATTTTCACCTGCAAATGCATCCGCTCAAATTGTCTGATTTTATCAGCTGTATCCTGTCCGTACAAGGTCAATATTTGTGTTCTAAGACTTTTGCGACCATTGTTTTGATCAGAGAGTTCTTTCGGATTCATCGCATAGGTTTTTTTATTTTCACCTGCAAACACATTTGCTCAAATTGTCGGATTTTATCAGTTGTATCCTGTCCGTACAGGGTGAGTATTTTTGTTCTAAGACTTTTGCGACTATTGTTTTGATCAGAGAGTTCTTTCGGATTCATCGCATAGTTTTTTTTATTTTCACTTGCAAACGCATCCGCTCAAATTGTCGGATTTTATCAGTTGTATCTTGTCCGTACAGGGTTAGTATTTATGTTCTAAAACTTTTGGGACCATTTTTTTGATCAGAGATTTCTTTCGGATTGATCGCATAGTTTTTTTTATTTTCACCTGCAAACGCATCCGCTCAAATTGTCAGATTTTATCAGTTGTATCATGTCCGTACAGGGTCAGTATTTTTGTTCTAAGACTTTTGCGACCATTGTTTTGATCAGAGAGTTCTTTTGGATTCATTGCGTAGGTTTTTTTATTTTCACCTACAAACGCATCCGCTCAAATTGTTGGATTTTATCAGCTGTATCCTGTCCGAAGAGGGTCAGTATTTCTGTTCTAAGACTTTTGCGACCATTGTTTTGATCAGAGAGTTCTTTCAGATTCATCGCATAGGTTTTTTTATTTTCACCTGCAAACGCATCCGCTCAAATTGTCGTATTTTATCAGTTGTATACTATCCGTACAGGGTCAGTATTTCTGTTCTAAGACTTTTGCGACCATTGTTTTGATCAGAGATTTCTTTCGGATTCATCGCATAGGTTTTTTTATTTTCACCTGCAAACGCATCTGCTCAAATTGTCATATTTTATCAGTTGTATCCTGTCTGTACAGCGTCAGTATTTCTGTTCTAAGACTTTTGCGACTATTGTTTTGATCAGAGAGTTCTTTCGGATTCATCACATAGTTTTTTTTATTTTCACCTGCAAACGCATCCGCTCAAATTGTCGAATTTTATCAGCTGTATCTTGTTCGTATAGGGTTAGTATTTCTGTTCTAAAACTTTTGGGACCATTGTTTTGATCAGAGAGTTCTTTCGGATTGAACGCATAGGTTTTTTTATTTTCACCTGCAAACACATCCTCTCAAATTGTCAGATTTTATCAGTTGTATCATGTCCGTACAGGGTCAGTATTTTTGTTCTAAGACTTTTGCGACCATTGTTTTGATCAGAGAGTTCTTTTGGATTCATCGCATAGGTTTTTTTATTTTCACCTACAAACGCATCCGCTCAAATTGTTGGATTTTATCAACTCTATCCTGTCCGTAGAGGGTCAGTATTTCTGTTCTAAGACTTTTGCGACCATTGTTTTCATGAGAGAGTTCTTTCAGATTCATCGCATAGGTTTTTTGATTTTCACCTGCAAACGCATCCGCTCAAATTGTCGTATTTTATCAGCTGTATCCTATCCGTACAGGGTCAGTATTTTTGTTCTAAGACTTTTGCGACCATTGTTTTGATCAGAGAGTTCTTTTGGATTCATCGCATAGGTTTTTTTATTTTCACCTACAAACGCATCCGCTCAAATTGTTGGATTTTATCAGCTGTATCCTGTCCGTAGAGGGTCGGTATTTCTGTTCTAAGACTTTTACGACCATTGTTTTGATGAGAGAGTTCTTTCAGATTCATCGCATAGGTTTTTTGATTTTCACCTACAAACGCATCCGCTCAAATTATCGTATTTTATCAGCTGTATCCTATCCATACAGGGTCAGTATTTTTGTTCTAAGACTTTTGCGACCATTGTTTTGATCAGAGAGTTCTTTCGGATTCATCGCATAGGTTTTTTGATTTTCACCTGCAAACGCATCCGCTCAAATTGCCGGATTTTATCAGCTGTATCCTGTCCATACAGGGTCAGTATTTCTGTTCTAAGACTTTTGCGACTATTGTTTTGATCACAGAGTTCTTTCGGATTCATCGCATAGTTTTTTTTATTTTCACTTGCAAACGCATCTGCTCAAATTGTCGGATTTTATCAGTTGTATCCTGTCCGTACAGGGTCAGTATTTCTGTTCTAAAACTTTTGCGACCATTTTTTTTGATCAGAGAGTTCTTTCAGATTCATCGCATAGGTTTTTTTATTTTCACTTGCAAATGCATCCGCTCAAATTGTTAGATTTTATCAGCTGTATCATGTCCGTACAGGGTCAGTATTTCTGTTCTAAGACTTTTGCGACCATTGTTTTGATCAGAGAGTTCTTTTGGATTCATCGCATCGGTTTTTTTATTTTCACCTACAAACGCATCCGCTCAAATTGTTGGATTTTATCAGCTGTATCTTGTCCGTAGAGGGTCAGTATTTCTGTTCTAAGACTTTTGCGACCATTGTTTTGATCAGAGAGTTCTTTCAGATTCATCGCATAGGTTTTTTTTATTTTCACCTGCAAACGCATCCGCTCAAATTGTCGTATTTTATCAGTTGTATCCTATCCATACAGGGTCAGTATTTCTGTTCTAACACTTTTGCGACCATTGTTTTGATCAGAGAGTTCTTTCGGATTCATCGCATAGGTTTTTTTATTTTCACCTGCAAACGCATCTTCTCAAATTGTCATATTTTATCAGTTGTATCCTTTCCATACAGGGTCAGTATTTCTGTTCTAAGACTTTTGCGACCATTGTTTTGATCAGAGAGTTCTTTCGGATTCATCGCATAGATTTTTTGATTTTCACCTGCAAACGCATCCGCTCAAATTGTCGAATTTTATCAGCTGTATCCTGTCTATATAGGGTCAGTATTTCTCTTCTAAGACTTTTGTGACCATTGTTTTGATCAGAGAGTTCTTTCGGATTCATCGCATAGGTTTTTTGATTTTCACCTGCAAACACATCCGCTCAAATTGTCAGATTTTATCAACTGTATCATATCCGTACAGGGTCAGTATTTCTGTTCTAAGACTTTTGCGACCATTGTTTTGATCAGAGAGTTCTTTTGGATTCATCGCATAGGTTTTTTGATTTTCACCTGCAAACGCATCCACTCAAATTGTCGTATTTTATCAGCTGTATCCTGTCCGTACACGGTCAATATTTCTGTTATAAGACTTTTATGACCATTTTTTTGATCAGAGAGTTCTTTCAGATTCATCGCATAGGTTTTTTTATTTTCACCTGCAAATGCATTTTCTCAAATTGTCGTATTTTATCAGTTGTATCCTGTCCATACAGGGTCAGTATTTCTGTTCTAAGACTTTTGTGACTATTGTTTTGATCAGAGAGTTCTTTCGGATTCATCGCATAGTTTTTTTTATTTTCACCTGATAACGCATCCGCTCAAATTGTCGGATTTTATCAGTTGTATCCTATCCATATAGGGTCAGTATTTCTGTTCTAAAACTTTTGTGACCATTATTTTGATCAGAGAGTTCTTTCGGATTCATCGCATAGGTTTTTTTATTTTCACCTGCAAATGCATCCGCTCAAATTGTCAGATTTTATCAGCTGTATCATGTCCGTACAGGGTCAGTATTTTTGTTCTAAGACTTTTGCGACCATTGTTTTGATCCGAGAGTTCTTTTGGATTCATCGCATAGGTTTTTTTATTTTCACCTACAAACGCATCCGCTCAAATTGTTGGATTTTATCAGCTGTATCATGTCCGTAGAGGGTCAGTATTTATGTTCTAATACTTTTGCGACCATTGTTTTGATCAGAGAGTTCTTTCAGATTCATCGCATAGGTTTTTTGATTTTCACCTGCAAATGCATCCGCTCAAATTGCCGTATTTTATCAGTTGTATCCTATCCATATAGGGTTAGTATTTCTGTTCTAAGACTTTTGCGACCATTGTTTTGATCAGAGAGTTCTTTCGGATTCATCGCATAGGTTTTTTTATTTTCACCTGCAAACGTATCTGCTCAAATTGTCATATTTTATCAGCTGTATCCTGTCCGTACAGGGTCAGTATTTTTGTTCTAAGACTTTTGCGACCATTGTTTTGATCAGAGAGTTTTTTCAGATTCATCGCATAGAATTTTTTATTTTCACCTGCAAACGTATCCGCTCAAATTGTCGAATTTTATCAGCTGTGTCCTGTCTGTACAGGGTCAGTATTTCTCTTCTAAGACTTTTGTGACCATTGTTTTGATAAGAGAGTTCTTTCAGATTCATCACATAGGTTTTTTTATTTTCACTTGCAAACGCATCCGCTCAAATTGTCATATTTTATCAACTGTATCCTGTCTGTACAGGGTCAGTATTTCTGTTCTAAGAATTTTGAGACCATTGTTTTGATCAGAGACTTCTTTCGGATTCATCGCATAGGTTTTTTTATTTTCACCTGCAAACGCATCCACTCAAATTGTCGTATTTTATCAGCTGTATCCTGCCCGTACAAGGTCAATATTTCTGTTCTAAGACTTTTGCGACCATTGTTTTGATCAGAGAGTTTTTTCGGATTCATCGCATAGGTTTTTTTATTTTCACCTGCAAACCCATTTGCTCAAATTGTCAGATTTTATCAATTGTATCCTGTCCGTACAGGGTCAGTATTTCTGTTCTAAGACTTTTGTGACTATTGTTTTGATCAGAGAGTTCTTTCGGATTCATCGCATAGTTTTTTTTATTTTCACCTGCAAACGCATCCGCTCAAATTGTCGTATTTTATCAGCTGTATCCTGTCCGTACAGGGTCAGTATTTCTGTTCTAAAACTTTTGTGACCATTGTTTTGATCAGAGAGTTCTTTTGGATTCATCGCATAGGTTTTTTTTATTTTCACCTGCAAATGCATCCACTCAAATTCTCATATTTTATCAGTTGTATCATGTCCATACAGGGTCAGTATTTCTGTTCTAAGACTTTTTCGACCATTGTTTTGATCAGAGAGTTCTTTTGGATTCATCGCATAGGTTTTTTTATTTTCACCTACAAACGCATCCGCTCAAATTGTTGGATTTTATCAACTGTATCCTGTCCGTAGAGGGTCAGTATTTTTGTTCTAAGACTTTTACGACCATTGTTTTGATGAGAGAGTTCTTTCAGATTCATCGCATAGGTTTTTTTATTTTCACCTACAAACGCATCCGCTCAAATTATCGTATTTTATCAGCTGTATCCTATCCGTACAGGGTCAGTATTTTTGTTCTAAGACTTTTGCGACCATTGTTTTGATCAGAGAGTTCTTTCGGATTCATCGCATAGGTTTTTTTATTTTCACCTGCAAACGCATCTACTCAAATTGTCATATTTTATCAGTTGTATCCTGTCCGTACAGGGTCAGTATTTTTGTTCTAAGACTTTTGCGACCATTGTTTTGATCAGAGAGTTCTTTCGGATTCATCGCATAGATTTTTTGATTTTCACCTGTAAACGCATCCGCTTAAATTGTCAGATTTTATCAGCTGTATCCTATCCGTATAGGGTCAGTATTTCTGTTCTAAGACTTTTGCGACCATTGTTTTGATCAGAGAGTTCTTTCGGATTCATCGCACATGTTTTTTGATTTTCACCTGCAAATGCATGCGCTCAAATTGTCAGATTTTATCAGCTGTATCTTGTCCGTACAGGGTCAGTATTTTTGTTCTAAGACTTTTGCGACCATTGTTTTGATCAAATAGTTCTTTCAGATTCATCGCATAGGTTTTTTTATTTTCACCTGCAAACACATCCGCTCAAATAGTCAGATTTTATCAGCTGTATCCTGTCCGTATAGGGTCAGTATTTCCGTTCTAAGACTTTTGCGACCATTGTTTTGATAAGAGATTTCTTTCGGATTCATCGCATAGGTTTTTTTATTTTCACCTGCAAATGCATCCGCTCAAATTGTCGGATTTTATTAGCTGTATATTGTCCGTACAGGGTCAGTATTTATGTTCTAAGACTTTCGGGACAATTGTTTTGATCAGAGAGTTCATTCGGATTCATCGCATAGGTTTTTTTATTTTCACCTACAAAGGCATCCGCTCAAATTGTTGGATTTTATCAGCCGTACCATGTCCGTACAGGGTCAGTATTTCTGTTCTAAGACTTTTGCAACCATTGTTTTGATCAGAGAGTACTTTTAGATTCATCACATAGGTTTTTTTATTTCCACCTGAAAACGCATCTGCTCAAATTGTCGGAGTGAATTTTGTTGTGAGATATTATATTACTATTGGAATATAGTCAAAGACATCATTAACAAAGAAGAGGCTTATGCTTTATTCAAAGGCCTCCAACTAGAAAAGACTCACCAAATTCTCAATCTAAATGTTCTAGGCGACTCCAAGACTTTTATAAGGATGATGGTTCAAGGGACAGACCCAAAAAATTTAAGCCTAAAAGGAATAATTGACTGAAGCCCTCAAGCCAACATTCTTTCACATATTGAGAGAACATAACAAGGTAGCAGATAACATTGGGAAATTGCCTGGAACCTTAGGCGTGGAGGTAGTTGAAGCCTTAGCCCATTAACCTAATGTGTCACATGACCAGGGTAGTGGAAAAAGGTTGGGGGTGCAGCTTATTGGAGCTCCAACACGTGGACCGGACATGCAGACACCAATGTAACAAAGGACAGGTGGATCGGGCACATGGAGCAGGCCAACGATAATGGAAGAAGGTGGAGCAGACGGGTGCCAAGTCTCATCAGTCATCGTGCAGCTGCGGCTAACAGTTTAGGTGATGGCTCCATCATGGTTTTGGGTGGCCAGTCATTATGTCCATTTGCGCTCGTGGGAACAGAAGGAATGAAGGATATGACGTAGATGGATAATGCATGCAACAACCTAGATACACAGGTAATGTGTCAAGGTGACACCAGGTTCAAACCCAAGCTCGGGGACATTAATCTCTTAGGTACATCACACAAGGTAGATTTTGGGACCTTCATGTTTGGCACAAACTCAACATTAATCGTAACATGGGGGAATTTCGGCCAGTACTCATCCTTGCAAGGGAAGAGCCTTTTTTTGGTTTTGGTAAGCCATTTTCGACCACCCTATTTCTTAGGGAGCTCCTTAATGTTTGTCTCTCATTTTTTCTTCCTCCAGATCTTTTGGGCTCCCCCTCAATTTTCCCTGAATTGTTCTTATCCACGTCGGCCTTCGCCTTGTTTTCTCTATGCCCAGAACTTAACCTAGTGGCCTCAGTTGACTCTGTTTCTCTCCTTCCAGTGCTTCAGGTCTCCTCCCCATTTTTCTTTGAGCTAGCATACACCATGCACTTTGTCTCGTCTCTGCTCCGCTCAGATTTTTTCCAGTGGTTTTTGTTGATTTTGGACCCACCTATTCTCTCTCCATTGCACATAATTCCCAATTCGTTGCAGTCTTGCGTCCCCCTTAGAAGATTGGACAATTCTCGTAGATATGCAGGGTGGCAAGGGTCTTTTTGTTGGTTCTAGTCAGCTGGATCCATAGGAAGAATGCATGGGCTGCCAAAGGATGAGAATACATATCGGATCTCTCAGCTCCACTTTGACATTTGAACTCAAAACCCTCTCTCAAAACATGCACCTGATCAAAAGGATTCAAGATGAAAGTTATGCCCAGGGGAATGAGATCGAGGAGAAGCGTAGTAGTATGGAGATAATGCAACATCATTTGGATTAGCTTGAAAGAGCACAACAATAATCAAGCAATCCGAAAAGCAACTAATGAGCATGAAAAAATGTAAACTCAGTCACACTAAACCAAATTCCGAACCTCAACGAGCCCCACCCAGACGCAATTTAGGAGCACTGGCATCATTCACAGATCAAAATAGAATCAGGTAGTTGAGTCCTTTTAAAATTCAGTTGCCATGTTTTGTTTTTCTATATATATGAACGATGTCTTTTATAGATTGTATTCTGCGAAATACAATCAACGCGGTATAGCTAGGGAAGGAGAAAACTTTATGAACACCAATTTTATTCCAACACCTCCAAATCTCAAAGTCTTTACTTTTCGAAGGCCTCTAATGAACCTTTTTTTGTAAAACAATGGATTTATCCACACTTTTTAATATATATTTCCCAGTTCTTGTAAAAAAGAAAAACATACACAATTTCTATTCCAACAACAAAAACATGACAATATTCACTTAGAAAAACATCAAGTGCAATTGAAATTTTATACCAAATATCCATTAACCTTACCTATATCAATTTGACAAGGAATCTGATTCGTTACATGTGGTACAAAGTTCTCCAATCCTGATTTGTTTTCCTAGCATTTAGTTTTCAATGTATGGGACGTCAAAGGAGATGGAATTTTTCCGACATGCCCAAAGATTCATTGTGGGTGCAGTTTGTCACTCAATGCAATCGGAATCAGAATTTATAACCCCCATCCCTCATATTTTCTTCCCTCTCATACTTCATCTTGAAAGATGTGGGATTGCAACATTGTGGCTTGAAATGAGAAGACAATGTTTACAAACTTGACCATATATTACTTGGGAAGACGCCACTCCAAAAAGAATAAGTGAACAACAATGAGAGAGATTAAACCTGGAATATTTCCTCTTCTGTTATGCCGCTTGAAAGTTGCGACAACAATCAATCAACATCAAAAACTTAGTTTCTTTATTTAACCTTAGCAATACCTAAAAACTACTGGATCAAATTGGTTCTCTGGATTATTGGCTCAGCCTCAGGAAATTGATGTGTGTCTTCACTCTTCAATTCCTCCGGAGTAAATCTCCACTCTCCACGTGTCTCTATGTTCATCAACGACTCTTATTGACTCCGACCTTTGGGACTTTTGACCCTCATAAACTTACTCAACAACTTTCCCAGAGTGTTCTATTACCGGAGTGATAGATCTGTCGCCACGTGTTCCAACAACAAACAGCTAGGATGATTCCTTACCTTTGGAGCTTCGGACGACTTATGGTCAACTCTCCACTTCCTCCTTTCCTTTCCTCCAGAGAACGCACTTCTGGACTCCATGATCTTCTAATGTGTTTCCCTCTGAGATCAATGACCACGATTTACTTTGGCAGTTCGAGATTTGAGAGTTTTGCCTTCACTACTCTCATTTTCCTCCAGAGTACTCTTCTCTCAGAGTGCACAGATCTTTGTCGCGTGTCCTTCAAGGATCCAACGGTCCAGATCTCTTCCTCTTTCATGAATTCATGAAATTTTCTCTTTGACCCATGCAAATATTCTGGAGATTTACCTCCCAGACTCTTCGATTTGCTGCCACATATCCTCCTTGATACCGATGGTTAGGATTCACTTTGCAACTACGGGACTTCGGCGATCCCCTTCTCAAAACCTTTTCAAACCTCTGAATACTCAAAGTGTTGAAGGATTCCAAGGCTAACCTTTGTGCAACTCTCCCAAATCTCATGGTCTGGAATGATACCGCTTCCTCAGAATGGATCTCGCTCATTAATTTGGGGAATCTTAAAGGGCTCCTCTCTATTGAAGACTTTTCACCCGCTACTTCTTCTGAGCTTATTCTTCCTCGAAACCTCTAACTCCTTAGAGCGTTTCTTCGACACTTAGTCGAATTTTGACTCTGTTCACACCGTGCAACAGGTCTTCTTCTACAACTCAACTTCTTTGTGAGTGGATCTTCACACCTTGCAACAGTTCTCTATGGCTTAATTGTTCCTCCTGAACAATATGACTCTGAGTGTGTTTCTTCCTATGCACACTTTCAAGCTATTCCTCCTGAACTTCTGAGTAAAAAAAAACTGTTTCAACGCACACCTTGCTGACACTTATGCACTCCTTGCAAACAAAAGCTTCACATTATCTCTCTTGAGCTTCTAAGTCAAAAGAGACTTTGTCAACGCACACCTTGCAGACACTATGAACTCCTTGCACTTTCTCATAGAAGAGAAACAATTGAAACTTATCTAATCCTCACAGATTCACACATTCAACCATGTAATGCATTCATAACATAAGAACAAGTAATAACGGAGAAATGTAATTAAACAGAAAGCCTACCATTCATTCATTCAGATAAACACAGTAATAGCAACACCAAACATTTGGAATCAATGCTTCTCTATTATATTCATTCAAATTAAATGTACATGGGATCATACACTCTGATAAGCTTCAACAGTCTTTAGCTACAATGATCTTCAACAACAATAAGCTTCAACACCCTCATTTGGGCAACAATACATTTATTTATACAAAAGAGATGATAGAGCTTTTCCCTCCGACTACCTTAGTGCTATTCTATCAAATTAAAATCTTTCAACTACTAAGGATTTATTACAATAAATGTTCGATACTGACAGATAAGAGAGAATGCTTCAGATCTGTATTGTCAGCTACAACATTAAAGGAAAATACACTCCCCATCGATCGCATGCGATGGTTCAACTCCTAAACATTTAACATATTCTTTAATTACAATCTTTTCAGATATTTTGTGGCATGCCCTCTTTGAAATTAAAAAATCAATTCAAATGTGTGCTAGGGTGTTGAGTTGTCTTCCTCTTGCACTTTGATGACAATGCGCCTGCATCAGAAATCAACTCCAAGCCACCCATATACTTGTGTAATACATCAACTTATCAAGGCACATGTAAGTGAACTTAAGCTAGACGATAAGGTCATTTATTTGATGAACAAAGGGTTTAAGTAGAAATGATTAAAATTTCAATCATAGGATCACATGAATTAGAGGAAAAGTGAAGACAAACTTAAGTTCCAATTTGCATGATGAGATGACTTTTTTTTAGCATGCAACACATTGAAAGACCCAGCATGTGCATGTGGTGAT
>JZKD02S0730964.1:924288-943987 GCA_000966675.3 Picea glauca | reverse complement strand
TATATATATATATATATATACTTAGCTAAACTACAATTATATAAGTGAATGTTGCTTGTGCTAAATTATTGTAATTGAGGAATTTTGTGAACAATTTAAATAGTTTACTATCTTTTATGAAATGAATAGTCTTGTTGATTGGATTGGACGCATACAAGAATTACTTTGCGTGTGATAATTATTTTCATTAGTACATGTACGAGTCCTATATGTGCTAGCTACACATGCATTCCTTGCACATGTACACTAGTATGTGTAAGTATTTTAAATTGATGGTGTTGCTTATTTGATGTGGATGTATGAATCATGTGTCGTTACCATTGTATTGTAAATTAATCTAACTTCAGGATGACGTTTCTTGAAGGGTGGGAGTATGTAACAACCCAAATCAATTAATTTTTATCATAGTTTTTATTTATTTATTTAAATTTAATTAATTATTAAAATATATTAAATCAGACTTTTATTATTTTATTATTAAAGGGTGGGTGAAGTAATTAATGGGGGGATAAGGTTGTTGGGGAATTAATGGGGTGATAAGGTTGTTAGGAAATTAATGAGGAGGATTTGAGAGAGGAGGGGACTTGGAGAGGGGTCTCATTTTGAATTGGAAATTTCTACAAGAGGCGAAGGAGGAGGAGGAGGAAAATTGGGAGAACATAGCATTTTGGAAAATCTCACATGGCACTGTTGTTGCTGGGAATTTTGGGCTTGGGGGCCAAGAAAATGCAAGGATTCTTGGAGCTAGGGAGACAGAGAGGTCGTTCCTAGTTGGTTGGGAGGTTAATATTTAGTTTGGGTAGTTGAGAAGGATCATCAACAACCAGGAAAGGGGCTAAATGAACTAAGCTACAGGTTTAGGTAGATACTTTATGCATTTTACTAGTGATGTGATTTCATTATATTGTTCTTGATTATTATGTTGTTAGTTTTTTGTTGTTATTATGTTGTTTTTATTATGTTGTTAGTATGTTGTTGTTATTAGATTGTTGTCGATTATCACGTTGTTGATGATTATTATGTTGGAAGAAAGAAAATCAAGAAAGGAAAATAGTGAACTAAATTGAAATTAAGGTCTTATAGGTGGAACGAAAAGGGGGATTATGAGATGCAACTAAGCTCTAAAGGATTCTTTACAATCATTTTCTATATCCTAGGGGACAAAGATATATTTTTTGAAAATGACCTCTACTTCTACAACTCAGCTGGAGTATATCTGTGATTTTGGACAGATCACTTTTTCCCAAAAAAGGAAGACTTTGCTTGTGCTCCTATCTGGATACACCTCTACTATTTTCCCCAGTAATTTTGTCTTGAATAAATAATCATGGTATTGGAAACACTCTAGGAAGGTATGTGAGATCCTCGGAAGCCACAAAACAAAGAAAATATACTTCCTATGCAAGGATTTGTCTACATGAACATATCCAAATCCCTCCCAGGTTATGTAACCATCAAATACCAAGATGAAGAATAGAATTAGACAATAGAATATGAACACATTCCCTTTAGATGTCAGAAATTCAATGAAAATGGGAACCTCTTTCGATATTTCCCCCTCAATGCACCAGTTCGCCCAACAACAGAGGAGAAATAGAAAGACAGATTCACCCAAGTACCAAGATGTAGAAGACCGCCTCAGAAAAAAGTGACTCAACCACGGAATAAGAAAATATCTATCAATAAATCCTTCGACCCACTCAAAAATATTTCGGAAGCAAAGGAAGTAGAAAATCTCCATACTACTTCAAATCTAGGAAAAGACAAGGGAAAAAAACAACATGAACTGGATCTAGTACTAGAGAAAATCCTACACCACGAGGCCCCAAAACAATGATTCCCAAACACAGAACATGAAGAAGGGGGTGGAGATACCACAATGCAGATTGATGAAAAGGAACTAGAGGACACAGACCTAGACAAGCTAGAGGAGGCCTTCAACAGAAAGGAAATACAAACAATTACACTATAGAAACTAAGGAAAGTGAAAAAATTCTTCATTGATTCCAAAATAGGAGCCACATCCTACTTGGGAATACACCTAGAGATGGATCCAGACCCCAAATGCAACCAGAAGGAAGGCAAGCGATGAGAACGAAAAATGGACCAACAACTAATCAAAGAGGTAGGAAACTTTACGATCAACTCAGAACAAATCCAACGCCTCTCTGAAGGTTTTTTGTCCTCCAGATGCAATTAAAAATGATGAAGATCATAACATGGAACATTAGAGGCCTTAATGGAATATCCAAACAGCGGATTCTTCGAAAATGTATTAAGGAAGAAAATCCATAGATCCTCCTACTTCAGGAGACCAAATGTGTTGGCGACATGGCGGAAGATATACTCAAAATATGTTGGAGACATTGTAACCTCACTTACATAGACCCAAAAGGGGTAGCATGAGATTTATATATTTTGTGGAACCCTACCACAGTAATTTTGGAGCTGACCTATTCAACAACAGGTACAATCTCAACACATTATCAAGCTATAGGTTCAAGCAAATCAGGAGTCATCACCATTGCTTATGGACCTCTTCTTTCTCATGAGAAGGATCACCTCTTAGACAACTTATCCTAGATTAATGATTTAATAGGACAAGAAAGATGGATATTAGGCGGGGACTTCAATATTATTCTCACCTTAGAGGAAAAAAGTGGAGGCATGAAATGTTTAGACCAAGATAGTACCAATTTCAATGACTTCATTGATAAGCTCCAACTAATCGACATTGAAACCAGGAATGGCTCCTTCACCTGGACCAACAAGAAGGAGAGAACTCATTACATTGCCAATAGACTAGATTGCCTTCTAGTCTCAAAAAATCTAATGCTTGAAGGACCACTTATTGAAGAAAAAATTCTTCCAAGATCAGGCTCTGATCATTGGCTAGTGCATCTCTAGATAGACACTATAACTACTCTAAAATATAAACATTTTATCTTTGAGAAATTTTGGATAAAGAACCCATACTTCCTAGATATTTCCAGATATTGGTGGGCTCTAGCAAAAATAAAACATGGCTCCGGGATGTACAAATTCTAGCAATGATTAAAAAAATTCAAAAAACAACATCAGGACTGGAACAAGAATGTGTTCGAGGATATCTTCCTAGCTCAAAAAAACATGGGACAAAAATTAAAGGACATTCAATAAAAATCTATCATCTCTGGCTATTCGAAAGCCCCACTACAGGAGAAAGTCGCCTTGAAGAAACAACTTGAAGAGCATCACAAGAAGGATGAATTCCTCTAGAGGAAAAAATTGTGAGTGCAGTGGTTAAAAGAGGGGGAAAGGAATACCAAAATTTTCCATCGCTCCATGATTCATGAGAGTTACATGAACCACATCACCAATCTAGAGGAATTACATGGTAACACACTTCTAGATCATGCTGACATTGAAGAGGAGATAGTAACTTATTATAAAGAGTTACTCTTAGAAGATTGAACTAACAGATTGCCTGCCATTCGAAAAGTGACACAACACATACCAACCCTTATTACTACAGAGAAGAATAGGGCCTTAATGAGACCAATCTCATAGGAGGAGATAGACCTAGATATGAAGGAAATGCCCCCTAGGAAATCCCTGGGGCCAGTTGGCTTCACAACCGATTTTTTCCACTACTATTGGACGATGATCAGAGAAGAAGTCTAGTACCTTGTGGAGGAATCCAAGTACTCTCATCCATCAATGCCAACTTCCTCACCCTGATTCCAAAAGAGGAACGTGTCACTAACCCAAAGAAATTATGACCAATTATGCTTTGCAATGTCATTAACAAAATAATAACAAAAGTGAAATCCCTCTATCTCAAACTAATGTAGGATCATCACTCCACCTCATCAAGCACCAGTAATCTAGTGCATCAACACAATTTAAAGAACAATCTCCAAGGGAAGAGAGGTGCCAACCCTCTCATTTTCCCCTAAATTTAAAATTTTTAATGTAATTGAATGTGAGTAAATGTTTGTTGGCTCAAGGAAAACCGAGCCACTTTATTTGTACATGAGAGTTATTGTAATAGATAGGGTCTCCTTTAATGGCTGATTGTAGGAGGGATATAGATCTAATTTGGACTAGATTCCCATTGAATGTAACTCAATGAAAATTCAATGTGAGTAGGTGGATGGAGGGAAGGCTCAAGGAGACCCTCTTTTTTAAAAGACCTTTTTTTTTCAAAATTGATTAGGATGAAGAGTTGTATATGAGGGAGTAGAGAGATCAAGAAAGGAGAGGAGAAGAACTGTGACTCTGTTGCAATCCAAACTTTATAAATCTTTGTACAAATATATTCAGATATAATACAAAAGCAATTTTTATGTATATGAGGTGTTTGTGTTCTTATGTGTGAGGAATAGTTATTTTTTGAGTTTTTTCTGCATTTATTCATGTATGTCATAGATGTACAAGTAGATATCATTTGCAGGTTTAGATAGACTTCTCTATATTTGTAGATTTCAGAGTAGTTCTGGGCTATTAGGCTTGTGAAATGAGTACACACCAGAGTATTGAAAACTTTGTGAAGCCAATGCAAATAGTGCACTTGAACTCTATTGTGAGTTCATAGAAGAGCATGCCATGTGGGCACACCAAAACCATTTTGAAGTTCAGAAGGAATAGTGCCAGATAATATCTACCAGCATTACTGAATACTCTAGGGGATCTGCAAGGAGTGCATTGAGAAAGTGCAAGGATTGCATGAGTGCACAGGAAGCGCAAGGAGTGCATAGGAAGACTTTCGAAAAAAGTCTTAAGTCTGAGTCTTTTAGAAAATTAGATTGAAAAGAGTGCACATGGGCAACACTCTTTTAAGTGTTAGTCAAATTCAAGGAGAGAGTGCAAGGAGTGAACTAGAGGATGGGTGGCTTCAAGTCCATAAAATCTCAAGAGGAAGAGATAGTACAAATTTAGAACCATAGGAGAATCGAAAAACATGTGTAAGTGAACTTGTTTTAAGTTCAAAGCTCCGGAGGTGCAACACAGGTGGAGGCTGAGTGGTCAGCTCGAAGAGAAATATTCAAAGGACAAACCTTTGAAAAAGTTCGTAGAATCCTTCATTGGAAGGAGAAGTGCACAAGGAGGATAAATGACAACAACCATTGAATCAACTACTAGGATCGATCTTGACTGTTAGATTTAGTTCAGACAAGAGAAGGAACGTTCACTGAGAAGGACAAATCTTGTCCATTGGATCTAGATGCGAGGATCATGAGTCGTCAGATCCAGGTGAGTAGCTCTAGGTTTAACCCTGCAGCTATTAAAATTTCATGTGTTTGGTTGAAGTCATGAATTTAACTCAAGGAATATAGAAGAGGATAAATCAATGAATGAGATCCATTCTAGAGTTTGGAGGAGAGTGGACAATCGTTAGGTCTAGAGGAGTTGTGTGGAATTTAATCGATGAATTCCTTCACAATTCGCATATTCAAAGGATTCAATGCATGGAGAATTCAAGACCCCCCAAAGTCCTGAAGGATAGAGTGAATCTTGGTCATTGATCTTTCAAGACACATGGAATCAGATCCGAAAATCTGAAGGTATAACACTGTGGAATAATTATGTAGATTTGAGTTGAGATCTCCCGAAGGGACGGGAGTCAGAGTAAATATCGATCATTGATAGAGAGAGCCATGTGGCAACATATCCTAGATTTCAACGGACTGAAAATATGGGAGCATACAATGTTGGAGCAAGACGAATCACTGAATCTCCGAACAACGAAGAAGATCTCAGCCACCCATTTCAAGGGACACATGGTAAGAGATGTCATACTCCGGAGAAGGGTCACTTCAGAGAAATTGGAGAAATCATATGTGAAATGGACAGACTCCTAAAGTGTCGAAGTCCTAGAGGCCATCATAGTCATCCATTGCTAAGGATGAGTGTTAGAGGATCTGACACTCTGAAAAGTTGAAATCCCGAGAGACTTGGGGCATAGTATTTTAAAATCCGCCGAAGTCGGAGGCCTGGAGCATTTTGGGCTGTAGATCAAAAGCAGGATAGGTGGCAGTAGATCTAGAGGTCCAGAGATCCAACATTCTGGAAGAAACTTAGAGAAGTGTGGTTAAATACTCCTGAAGGCCAGAGTACTAAATCCCAACCATCTATTGAAGAGGAATCATGGCACAAGATCCCATAGTTCAGGGACTTAGCACTTTGGAAACTTTTCATCTTTGTGTAGACAAGGAGAAAACCATCGAAGTCCCGAAGGAATCCTATCCGTAGATATAGGAGGGGACATGTGGAGGGAGGATATCAAGTCCATTTGTTCAATGATTATTCATTGAGAGATCCAAGAAGTTGTGTCATGTAGATGACCAAAGAAAATCGTTGAAGCCCGAAGGGAATTGATTTGGACTGTCCATTTTGTCAAAGCTTGTGGATCGTCGATCTAAGACTCGATGAAATTGTTCTTTCGGTGATCCAAAATATTTGTGGAGAGGGGGTTGTGTAGAACCACTGAAGCCCAAAAATGTAATCTGAGCATTAATCCATGGAGAGAGGAGAGTCGTCCAATCTTCCTTTTTCGACAATCGACACTTTGTGAATGTTGTGTGTTTTGGATGCTTCAAAAATCATCGAAGCTCGAGCACCGAAGCAACGCCCTTTAGATTAATGCCTAGTCATGACCCTTGGTCATATGAGAAGTTGGATTGAACAAGAGGACTAGGGGACCAAAATTACTGTAAAGAAGACAGGGGATTAGTAAGAGCCTGCAGGTTCAACGTTTGGACCTGCATAGGAGAATGAGGACCTATGAACATTAACAAGGGTTAAGTAGAGCCCAAAGAGATGATGTTTCTCTCGATTAGAATAATCTTTGACCGAGAGGTCAAGTGGAACCCTGGTGAGGGAGGGGGTTTGCACCAAGTGGTATCAGAGCGGATTTTTTTCTATAGACAACATGAAAAGGAGAGGAGAAGACAAAGTACTAATTCTCTATAAATATTGTTGTAGGGTGAGTGGAATAAAGGAGACAACCAGGAGGGTTGTAGGAGGAAGCCAATGATTCTCTCAGTTACAGAGTAGGAAAAGTAGACCGACGTCTTTCTTTCCACATCCGAGACGTCGCTCTTGCCATGCCTGAGACATCGCTCTTTCCACCTCCAAGATGTCGGTCTTGCCACGTCCAAGATGTCGATCTTCCGACGACTATATGGGGTTTGTATAGTCAAATCTAAGATGACACATGTCCGTATTAAACGTCGCAATAACGACGAAATCTATGTCGTTGAAAAAGAGACGTCATGTGAAATGACATTTGAGGGGGTCCATTGTTTATCGTTCTCCCAAAAATATAAAGTGGCAGTTGCGTCGAACACACCATCGTAATTTGACCCAAATGTACTAGTGAGTAAATCCCATCCATCTATTGAAGAGGAAGCATGGCACAAGATCCCATAGTTCAAGGACTTGGCACTTTGGAAACTTTGCATCTTTGTGTAGACAGGGAGAAAACCATCGGAGTCCCAAAGGAATCCTAGCCATAGATATAGGAGGGGACACATGGAGGGAGGATATCAGGTTCATTTGTTCAATATTTCTGCATCAAGAGATCCAAGAAGTTATGTCGTTTAGATGACCAAAGAAAATCGTTGAAGCCCGAAGGGAATTGATCTGAACTGTCCATTTTGTCAAAGCTTGTGGATTGTCGATCTAAGAATTAGTGAAATTGTTCTTTCGGTGATCCAGAATATTTTTGGAGAGGGGGTTTTATAGAACCACTGAATCCTAGAAATGTAATCTGAGCATTAATCCATGGAGAGAGGAGAGTCGTCCAATCTTCCTTTTTCAAAAATCGACACTTTGTGAATGTTGTGCATTTTGGATGCTTCAAAAATTGTCAAATATCGAGCACTGAAGTAGCGCCCTTTAGGTTAATTCCTGGTCATGACCCTTGGTCATATGAGAAGTTGGATTGAGCAAGAGGACTAGGGGACCAGAATTACTGTAAAGAAGACAAGGGATTAGTAAGAGCCTGCAGGTGCAATGTTTGGACCTGCACAGGAGAATGAGGACCTATGAACATTAACAGGGGTTCATTAGAGCCCAAAGAGATTATGTATCTCCCGATTAGAACAATCCTTGACCGAAAGGTCAAGTGGAACCCTGGTGAGGGAGGGGGTTTGCACCAAGTGGTATTAGAGAGGATTTTTGTCTATAGACAACATGCAAAGGAGAGGAGAAGACAGAGTACTGATGCTCTGTAAATATTGTTGCAGGGTGAGTAGAAGAAATGAGACAACCAGGAGGGTTGTAGGAGGAAGGCAATGATTCTCTCAGTTACAGAGAAGGAAAAGTAGGCATCCAAGTGGGATGAGCGAAGAGAACTAGCTGTGTTCTTTGAGGAAAAGGAGGAAAGATGGCTACTGAAGGCCATAGCAGAAAGCTCGAGGAGGCTGCCAACAAGTGAGAAAAGAGAAGAAGGAAAAAAATCTTGAGGAGATTAGAGCAGAGCTTGACAGGTTAATGCTGAATATGAAAGAGGAGGCACAGATACGCTGGAGGTATGAATGTCCCATGAAGCAGAGAGAAAAATGGCTTATCCAATAGTTTGTTTGCAAGAGGTAGTAACAGGTATTGAAGAGGTGGATAAGGGAAATTGAAAACCATAGTTCCATAGAGGAGGAGATGGTTTACATTTGTGAGCCAAAATTTGGAGAAAACCTCAGTGACGAGGAGGAGATGATATCAGCTGAAGATATCATAAGATGCTAGGTGGGAAGAGGTGGTAATGCAGATTACTAGGAGGGAAATGAGATGGGATAAATCAAAGATATCATAGATGGCTAGGAGGGCATGAGTGAAACCTCAGATTGACAGGAGGGAAAGGAGGATGAGGTGAGACTGTATGAAATTATTAGGAGCTTAGAAAGGAGTTCAGATCAACAAGGAGTGCTGACAGACATGGATATGAGACTCTATGAGAGTCTCATGAACTTAGAGAGGAGTTAATATCATCAAGCAATGTTTATAGAGGAGGAGGATCATAGACACATTCTCATCATTGGAGGAATTAGACTATTCTTGCCAAGAATCCCAATAGAGGCCAGTGCACATGTAGAAGGTGCAGAAGAAGAGAGACAACCAACCAAGACTCTCAAAGAGGAGAAGATGCAGACATTAACATTTGCTGAGGAGATGAGAGAAGAAGAGGAGCATTCAGATCATATGCTCACTTAGTGGGAGAAAGAGTTGAATATGTTGGAGGATTGGTTGAGAAATCCAGGCATAGAAGTATAATTCTAGAAGGACAGAATCATGCAGAATGAGGAGGAATTCCATCTTTAGGAGAAATTGGATGAAGATGAACCTATACCAGCACAAGGAGAGGAAATGGAAGAAGAAATTTTTTCAGAAGAAATGGATGAGAAACAACTCAGTAGCATGGGTGAAGAATTGGATTCTGCATTGGAGTGGAAAGTCAGTGCCACAGGAGATGAAATCAACATGGGATATTAGATCAATTTTCCCATTGATATGTGTGGTGAAGCAGAGTTTCGAAATAGAGCGGGCTGCAAAAGGAGAGCCAATGCATGGACCAACTGGATGAAGAGATTGAACAAATAAGAAGGATGATGTTGAAGTCAGTAGATGAGACAGTCAACAGAAAGAGGGAGATGAACAAAGGAGGACTTGTAGAAGTAGAAGGGAAGCAAAAACAACAACAACAACATGGAAGAGGAGTAGATGGACAACTCCAAATTCAGATTTGGGATCCTAGAGGATCTCAATAGCAGCAACATGGGAGCCATGAGCAAGAGCTCATGATTTTGGTAGCGTGGGAGTATGATGCAGAAGAATCTCTCCACCTCATCAAGCACCATCAAGCCAGTGCATCAATGCACTTTGAAGAACAACCTCCAAGGGAAGAGAGGTTCCAACCCTCTCATTTTTTCCCAAATTTAAAATTTTTAATGAAATTGAATGTGAGTAAATGTTTGTTGCATCAAGGAAAACCAAGCCATTGTCTTTGTACATGTGAGTTATTGTAATATATAGGGTCTCCTTTAATTGATTATAGTAGGATGGATCTAGATCTAATTTATACTAGATTCCCATTGAATGTAATTCAATTCAAATTCAATGTGAGTAGGTGGATGGAGGGAAGGTTGGAGGAGCCCTTGTTTTGTAAACAACTTTGTTTTTCAAAATTGATTAGGATGAACAGTTGTAGATGAGTGAGTAGAAATATCAAGAGAGGATTACATTCATATATAATAAAAATATAGTTTTCCTATATATGAGTTGTTTGTGTTCTTATGTGTGAGGAATACTTATTTTCTGAGTGTTTTCTGTGTTTATTCATGTATGTTGTAGATGAGCAAGTAGATTGTAGTTGTAGGTTTAGATAAAATTATGTTGTAGATGAGCAAGTAGATTGCAGTTGTAGGTTTAGATAAAATTATTTATCTTTTTAGATTTATGAGTAGTTTTGAGCTCTTAGGATTGTGCAAGGAGTACACACCAGAGTATTGAAAACTCTGTGAAGCCAGTGCAATGAGTGCACTTGAAATTTGTTGTGATTTCAGAGAAGATTGTGCCAGGTGGGCAGACCATAACCATTCTAAAGCTCAAAAGGAATAGTGCTAGAGAAGATCTACCCGAGTTACTGAATACTCTGAGGGCTCTGAAAGAAGTGCCTTGAGAAAGTGTAAGGAATGCATGATAACTCTAGTTCGAGTTATGTGAGAAGGTTTCCAAGAGGGCACACCATAAGGAAAATCTCAAGAGGATTAGTGTGAGTCAGCATAGGAAGCACAAGAATTGTGCAAGAAGACTTTTGGAAAAATCTTAAGTTTGATTCTTTTAGAAAATTGGAGTGAAAAGAGTGCACATGGGAAACACTCTGTTAAGTGTTATTCAAATTCAAGGAGAGAGTCCAAGGAGTGCACCAGAGGAAGGGTGGCTTCAAGTCCAAAAAATATCAAGAGGAAGAGCGTCTTCATTGCCAGGAGGGAAGAATGATTTATTAAGGGAGAAAAGGGACAAGACCCTTAGAGTTTAGAGTGAGTAAAACTCTCAGGAGAGATATTTACATTGTGCATGAGGATATGCAAGGAGTGCAGAAGGTAGAGACACTCCAAATTTAGAACCATAAAACATGTGTAAGTGGACTTATTTTAAGTTCAAATCTCGGGAGGTGAAATGCAAGTGGAGGCTGAGCGGTCAACCCGAAGAGAAAGATTCAAAGGAAAATATTTTGGAAAAGTTTGGAGAATCCTTGATTGGAAGGTGAAGTGTGCAGGGAGGAGAAACAACAGGAGTTGTTGGATCAATTGTTAGGAGCAATCTGGACTGTTATATTGAGTCTAGATAGGAGAAGGCGCATGCATGGAGAGGGACAAATCTCATCTATTGGATCTAGATGTGAGGATCAGAAGTCATCAGATCCAAGTGAGTAGATCAAGGTTTAACCCTGTAGTTGTTAAAATTTTGTCTGTTCGACCGAAGTCATGAATCAAACTCAAGGAACAGTTATCGAAGTGGATAAACCAACCCTTGAGATCAATTTGGGAGTTTGGAGGAGAGTGGAAAACCACTAGGTTTGGAGGAGTTGCGCAAGGTTTAATCAATGAAGTCCTTTAGACTTCACGTATTTAGAGGATTCAGTGCATGGATAAGTCGAGACCCCCTGAAGTCCCGAAGATGGAGTGAATCCTTTCCATTGATCTTTGAATACATGTGGCAGCAGATCCAAGAATATGGAGTTATAACACTCAAGAAGAATTATGTAGAGTTGAGTTGAGAACTCCCGAAGGGACTGGAGATGGAGTAAATCTCGACTGTTGATCGAGAGAGCCATGTGGTAGCAGATCCTGGAGTCCGATAGACCGGAACTCCGGGAGAATACAATGTTGGAGCAGGCTGAATCATCGAAATTCCAAACAACAGAGAAGATCTCAGCCACCCATTTAGAGGGACACATGGCAGGAGATCTCATACTCTGGAGAAGGGCCACTCCAGAGGAATTGGAGAAATAATATGTGAAGTGGCTGAAATCTCGAACTGTCAGAGTCCCAGAGTCCATAAAAACTATATGTTGCTAAGGACACATGTCAGAGGATCTGAGACTCCAGAAAGTCGACAACGCAAGGGACTTGGGGCATAGTATTTTGAAATACGTAGAAGCCAGAGGCTCGAAGCATTTTGGGATGTAGATCAAAAGCAAGATAGGTGGCAGCAGATCCAGAGGTCTGAAGATTCAAAATTATGGAGGAAACTTAGAGTAGTGTGGTTAAAGACTCCCAAAGGAAGGAGTAAATCCTAGTTGTCTATTGAAGAGGACACATGGTGCAAGATCCCACATTCTGCGGACTTGACACATCAAAAACTTTGTGTCTTTGTCCAGACAGGGAGAAAACCACCAGAGTCTCGAAGGAATCCTAGACATCGATCTAGGAGGAAAACATGGAGGGAGGATATCAGGTCCACTTCTTCAGCATTTCAGCATCAGGAGATCCAAGCAGTTGTGTCATGTAGATGATCAAATATCAAATTCGAATCCCGAAGGGAATTGATCTAGACCATCGATATGAGACTCAAAGAAATTGTTCTTTCTTCGATCCAAAATATTTGTGGAGAGGGAGTTGTGTAGAACCTCCGAAGCCCGAAAATGTAATCTGAGCATTGATCCATGGAGAGAGGAGAGTCGTTCGATCTACCTTTTTCAGCAATCGGTACTTTGTGAATGTTGTGCATGTTGGATGCTTCAGAAATCATCAAAGCTCGAGTGCCAAAGTAGCACCCTTTGGGTTAACGCCTAGTAATGAGCCTTGGTCATATGAGAAGTTGGCTTGAGCAAGAGGGATAGGGGCCCGAAATTAATGTAAAGAAGAAGGGGGCTTAGTAAGAGTCTGTAGGTTCAATGTTTGGACATGCAAAGGAAAATTGAGGACCTGTGAACATTAATAGGGGGCTCTGTAGAGCCTGAAGAGCTGATCCAGCTCTCGATTAGAACGATCCTTGATCGGGAGGTCGAGTGGACCTCGGGTGAGGGAGGGGGTCTGCACCACAAACCCATCCTTTCCCACATTATCTCAAAGGAATAAACAGGTTATGTAGAAGTGAGGCCCATCATGGACAACATAATCTCAGTTCACGATGTGATTCACTCACTCAAGTCCATGTGCACTCCAGCTATGCTTATAAATATTGATATCTCTAAATATTTTGATAAACTCAGCTGGAATTACATGAATTCTCTTCTCACAACCTTTGGCTTCACTGAAGAGTGGATAGCCTGGATCATGAAACACACATCTTCATATTTCTTCTCCATACTAGTAAATGGGGTACCTTTGAGGACTTTCTCCCCTTCTTAGGGAATTCGTCAGGGGGACCCCCTCTCCTCTTTTCTATTTTTCATTATGGTTGAAGGATTAGGACGTTACTTATCAGCCCCGATATCCGATGGTTCACTCCAAGGGATCCTAATTCATGGTCTCCAACCCCCAACCTCGCATAGCCAATTTGTTGATGATACTATGCTTCTGAATACCCCCACAACCAAGGAGGCCACTAAGATCCAAACCATCCTCTCAAAATTCAATGAGGCCTCTGACACCACTTTCAATCTGGATAAGTCTCAAATTTTCTTTTCCAACACACCCGTTGCTATCCAAAACCATATCTCTTGCATTCTAGGTATCCCACACATCTCCCTTCTATCCAATTATCTAGGAGTACCCCTCACAGAATATGCATCCAAGAATATCTCTTAGGACTCCCTCCTTTCCATCTTCAATTGCCTCATCTCTTGGACCTTCAGAACCCTGAACCTCCCTTCTAGACTCGTTCTTCAAAAAGTAGTTCCCCAAGCTATTCCAACCTATATTTTCTCAGCTTTGGATGCACGTTAAACAATCATCAAGAGCATCAAAAACCTCTAATGCAATTTCCTCTGGCATGGTCATAAACAAGGAAAAAAATGGTCCCTTGTAGGATGGGAAAATATCTGGAAACCCACTTCTATGGGAGGATTAGGCCTCCGTGACCTAGGAAAACTTAACAATGTTATGGGAGAAAATATATGGTGGCGCTGGTTAAAACACCCCAAAGAATTATGGGCGCAACTGTGGAGGAAAAAATACACCCCCAAAACTCAAAAAGAAAAACTTATTAGGCTTGGATATCATATCCAAGGTTCCAACATCTGGAATGCAGCCTCACGAAATCGACCACTCATCCAAAAACATGCCTTTTGGGAAATTCATAATGGTCACTTGCCTCACTTTTGGACAGATGCTTGGAAGCAACAACCTCTCCTACAATATTTGGAAAACCTTATCCTCTACCAAAACCAATTACCAAATATGGAACATCTCAAAGTAGCATACTTCTGGCTTACAAACACAAGTCAATCCCCCTGGCGCAATTGGAAACTACTTGCAAGGGAGTTAAACCTTCCAAAAAATATCAACATGCTACCCATGGCAAGAAACAATGGGAAAAAAAAAGATACATATTAGTGAAGAAAATGACACTCTTCAATGGGGGAACTCCCCAACTAGAACTTTCACAATTAAGGAAGCCTATCAACTTCATGAGAATTTTCATTAGCAGGACAAATATCACATTTGGGACACTATATGGAAAACCAAAATCTGGCCGAAAGTTTCGACCTTCCTTTGGATTTTAGTCTAGAATCGACTTCTAACCTATGATAACCTCCAAAAGAAAGGATTTGTTGGACCTTGATTCTGTCGCTTGTGCAAAAAACAATAAGAAACAATGGGAGCATCTCTTCAACCAATGTCCCAATAGAAACATAATCTGGGATCAAGCCACAGTTATCACGAGGACAAGAAAATGAGATCGAACAAGTGTGGTCAATACTATTCAGAATTGGGGCCTCGGTGACTTCAAATTTGAATTTGGCACCTCATCCCAGGTTTCATAGTTTGGTAGCTGTAGAAGGAAAGGAACATACACATCTTCCACTCCCAAAGCTCCACCTCTTCCAAAATCTAGTCCAAAATTGTGGACAACATCTGGGAAACAGTTCAAACTCAATCTTGGACTCCATATGACATTCCTAAAGAACCATCAGAATCCATCATTCTCTCCTCATGGAAGAAGTCAACATTCAAGGCCTCTCTCTCACTTTAGGCTTCCCCTACCCCTACAGTACGTAGTCCCACAATCTGGAGTTGTCCATCTGTGGGTTTTTGGAAACTGAATTTTGATGGTGCCCCAAAAGGAAATCCAAGACTGGTAGGTTTTGGGACGATTATACACGACAACAAAGGGAAGATATGACACCTTTGCACAGGTCATCTAGGATATGACACCAATAATTATGAAGAACACTGGGGTCTCAACAAGGGAATTCAACTAGCCTCAAAGCTCAATCATAACCTCTAATCATTAAAGATGACTAAAAAGTAATCATCACATTGGTCACCATAATTGTGAATGGGATGGATCCAAAGAAAATAACACCCAGCTGGAACCTCTTGGGACCTCTCTCGCATCTTCAAGCTCTCCTTAGCCCCACCCTCATGCTCATCACCTCACACGTCAGACGTGAAGCCAATAAAGTGGTTGACCATCTAGCTGATTTGGGAGTCACAACCCAAACTGAAATCCTCCTTCTCAATCCCCAAGCTCATCTAGACTCCCAACTGCTCAAACATTGTAGCGACTTAGCCTATCAAGATTACCCACCCCCATATGGGGTGCCACTTTGAGCCCACATGCCACATGGTGCACTGGAAACAAAGGCAGTTAAAGCCCCTCACCGCCGACACCCTACCCAATCCATTTGACATGCCCTGCATTAACGCAGAGCAGAGAGGAAAGTGTTGGGACAACCCATCATCTCTAATGGCGGTTCACATCCGGCTTACGGGAACCGGTATGATGGCATCCACCCATGGCACTTCAACATTCATGGCCTCTACAACCCTCACCTTGCTATTTTTCATGCAGGATTCAATCGTTGGCTTTATCATTGTCTTTCCTTGTTGGTTTTACCTCTGTCTTCCCTCCTCAGTCTATCATTCTCCCTTGGCCAATTTGTTTTTTTCTATCCCATGCCTCTGCTCTTATCCTTCCTCCTCGATCGCACCTCTTCAGTTCCTCCATTGTTCCTGGTTTCTACATGCCCCACGAAAGAGGCAAGCCCAAATGCGGGTCGGCCTACTATTTCCAAGCCGGCTGGCACCACCACACTAGTCCCATGGCTCTCCATCCCTCCCTACGATATAATATGGCCTTCTCTAATAAGAATTGGGCCACGAAAACCTAGGCAATACCTGAGATGCTAATCCTAGAGCCAAATTATGGAAGCTGCATCGTGGAGGAGGAAATTCCTCCGCATTGGGTGGAGATTCCTCAATATTTGCAGGTTATTGGTAATGACAGGAAGACACAGGACGTTAGTGGTGATGGGACTACACCGACAAGTAGAGAGGAGATGATCACAACAAGTTGTTCGGTAGAAGAGGATCTTCCTCCACAACTGCTGGACTCGACCGACCCCATAGTGGTAGATCCAACAATTCAATGGGACAAATTATGGCATGAATAAGAAGATATCGAGGTGCCATTGCAGAAGACCCTGGATAGACATGCCTCGTCCCCTGTGTGCAGGTTCATGACAAAGCATCTTGACCTCATATTCAAGATGAGAAGGGACCTCGCATAACTAAGGTACCATCAGAACCTCGTGAGAAACCGCATGGATTTCCTGTTCAATTCCCTTTCAGGCAAGCCTACTAAGAATCGTTGCCCGACTTGCAGTCAACCTTATGTCTTCATCGCCAGTCAAGATGGACGCCCGGGTTCGCCCCATGTTTAATTCTCCTATTGTTAATTTTATGATGTTTTTTTTATCTTTTCGGTTATCAAGAACCTATGGTATTAGTGATTTTTCTTTTTTGTTATCAAAAACTTCTAGTTTAGACTGCCTATTCTGGTTTCCATTTTTCATGGCAGAACAAGTGACAAGTCATTCACAAATATGTGTTGTTAACATGCACCGTGCCACCAGTTCTGGTTTCCACACCCGTGGCAAAACATGTGGCAAGTCCGGTTTTCATGGTTGTAATGGTTGTTATCTTCTAACACATGTTGCTTTTTTGGGCATAAGGTAATATATTCTCTCTTTTTATTTACAAAAACAAAAATTATTTAAAAATTAAAATATATTTATAGAAAAAATTAAATTCTTTTCACATATCTCTTACAAAGGGATTTTCTTTTATACTAAAATATAAATCAACATAGATGCATCTTAACCCCACATATATTAAGCACTCATAGGAATCAAATCTTTGGAGGTGCAAACTTTTCTTAGGTTTCCCTATAGCTTGATCAAATTGGGGCAAAGATGAATATATATTGGTAAATAATGTAAATAGATACAAACATTCTAAACTATAAAAAAAATTAAATTATTATTTAAGAGCTTTTTTGATAGCTTGCTTATTTAAAAACTCAACATGTAACTTCCATAAATAAAACTACTTAACACAAATCACTAAATGTTGTTAATCTCTTTACTTGAATTTAATTCTCCTAAATGATATGTTTAGACTCTTAAATAAATACATTGTAACATGTTATTACCAATTTCACTTTCCCTTTCTGATTAGAGAGAGATCAATTATACTACCAGTAATAATAAATCGCAATTATACTATCTAAAGAGCCCATAATTCCCACAGAAACAAAAAATTCTCCAATCCAACACGGTTTTGCTATAACCTGTTTGAATGCCATGTCGGCAAAGTCTCTAAAATTTTTAGAGCCTGTTTCAACCTTGATTTTTTTCCTCCCCAATCTCACAGAATCGCATGAATTTTGAGTCTTTATGAGCACCCATTAAGATAAAATCCTCAAATACCAAGATTTTCGGATACCCAGTAAGCGTAAACCCGCGTTAAATCTCGCTTCTAAACTGTTCGGTTCGGCTCGAAACGCCTGTGCAGGTATTCTTTCTCTTCTTTCTCGAGTAATTAAATTAATTCTTCTGTCTGCATAAACTCATTAAGCTAAACCCTATTAAATCAGGCGCTGAAACTCATGAAGCTAAACCCTAATAAATCAGGCGCTCCCAATTTCGACTGTAAAGCGCCTCTCTAATTGAAAACGATTAACCAAGTAAGCAAATAAACCAGAGAACAATTACATAAATCGCAATTCAGAATAAATCAGAACACTCCATTAGAATTCATAATCACAATACTAATGGAGAATTCATAGCTCGAGACTGAACAATCAAAAGAATAGAAATTTACATATACCTGTTCGGCCGCGATGAATCAAAAGAATAAGGCTTGACGCATAAGCATAATGATCTTAAAAAGAAATTAAAATAGCCATCACTCATACAAGATTTAATAAATGTTTACATTTAACCACTCACATCAAAGCTTTTTATTATTAAGATCACCCACATCAAAGTTTATTATTAAGATCACTGTACAGCATGAAGTCCAAAAACCTATATAATTTAACATTTTGAGAATTGTTCCACTTAACAATTTAATAATGACTGGTGATTAATCCACCGAGACCGAAAGCGGAGCTAACCGTTTTTTTGCAAACTGCATCAATTTATCGGGATCCGGCTGTATCGACTTGACAAGATCATTGGTGAGCAAATCCTGAATCCATTTGTGCAGACGAGGGCATTTATCAGTGTCTGCAAATCTCAACCCTAATAGCTCTCGGGTTGGTCCAAACCTCACGACAGTAGGAGCGAAGAACACATCCATGTACTTCAAATTCCTTCTGTCATACAAACAGCCTCTCTTCTCCATCACTTCTACTCCGCTCTCCAAAATCATACCCATCTCATAATACTTCTCCCGGGTCTTCTTTAACTCTTCTGCGCTACGAACGCTGTAAAGCTCATAGTATATTTCCTTGGACTGCAGAAGCAAACCGTTGCATTAATACAAACATGCAATGAAAATCCTCTTATTCATTCATTTATCGAGGAGCTAACGAAATTGATATCAGGCCTAATAGATCTAAGGTTAACATGGATTTGTGCCAGTTAATTACCTTATTGTCCAGGAACTCCGACCAGAACCGTACAAGATAACGATCGTATGGGTCGTCCGGCAGGAGACGAGGGGCTGTAGGCCAAGTCTCGTCTATGTACTCGAGAATAATCCGAGATTCACAGATGGCTCTGCCGTTGTGGATGAGAACGGGGACTTTCTTGTACACGGGATTGCTGGTGAGTAACAGCTCGCTCTTGTTAGAGAGGTCTTCGTACACAGTTTGGAATTCGATTCCCTTGGCTTTGAGAGCTAACTCTGCTCTCATCCCAAACGGGCTGTTGCAAGCCGTTAATAACTTGACGCCCTCTTGTAGTTCCATCTGCTTCTGTGTGTTACTACTGGTTTCCATTCACCGAATTATAAATGATGTTCCATTTCATTTGGGGTATTAATATCTAGCTACCTTCGCGTGCACGTCTTGAATTTGTTCTGGAGACTAAACCCTAGTCAACAATGGAGGCGAACGGCACGTGAGTGGTCTCTCTGAACACAAACAACAGTAATTTATCTCCTTATTAGTCCATGCCGGAAGGCCAAGGGCAGGGACTATAGGGATGGGACTATAGCGATGAGTTCATCGCTGACTTTCAATTAGTTGAAGGTTGACTTCCACATTTCTGCAAGAATGCTAATGTTTAACTTAGAAAATTTAAATACATAATTTTTTTAAT
>JZKD02S0730964.1:899181-910799 GCA_000966675.3 Picea glauca | reverse complement strand
GTAGTTGTGTATTATATTGTTCAATGTATTAATTCCTATGCTTGCATTTCCATGTTGAAGGTGTTTTGGTTGCAGTGAATGTGTACTCGACCCACTTTGAGCATGTATGTGCGAAATGCAACTCTCCTGCTTCTGCTTCCACTTTGATAAGTGATGATACGATTGATTGTCTGTGATGCGGTGAAAAAATTCCATATATATACGGACATTGCCTCAATGCTGCCATCTGAACTATGGGAAACACAACCATGCATTTTACAGTTAGGCAGCCTCTGTTACAAGATGTGCTTCCTAGGTTGGAAAAATTGTCATATGAAGCATACCTAAAGAAAAAGGAAAGCAATGTCTACATGTTGCGCGACTTTCGGATACACAACAAATTTACCTTAAATGAGGACAATCCAATATTTCATATCGGCTGAAGAATAAGAAAGAAAAACTCAAAAAAAAAAATATCAAGCTTTGGCAGGAAACAAAAATATCTCATGTGTCTCTGTTATATTTCTTCAACACCCATATGAATTTTCATCGGACTTCAGTACTTGAGATTGCATGCACATAAGATTGTTCGGTCCAAAAATGGGAAGCATGGTAGAAAACCCCAAATATCGCATGGCCCTAGTTATTTTCTCGTTGGAACATATATCACATGTAAGAGAAAACCAATGCCACGACGTGTTTTATTTGTATATCAAATTGTTTGATGCAAAGGTGAATGCATGTTGCTCTATGGAACCTTGTGGGATCTTGCTTGCGGACTATTTGGAGTTTAGTTGGTTCTTGGTTGTATGCTTCATCTGTCAATTTGTATATCACGAAACTCCGAGTGTTGTTTGGAGGACACACAACAATAGAATTGAAAATTTTTAGCCATCTAGCCCGCAAGTTTGCTTGTCAATTTGTGTGGTGTTGTGACGCAAATGTAGTATGTGGCTTGTTTTATCACTTTTCCTTGATCGATGAACTTGGTAAAATTAATATCTTGGAACAATTTGAAATAAACGAATATATACCGTGCGAAGTCCAATTGTGTTATCGTATCAACAAGAGGCCCTTAAAATTCAAATTGGTTGTTGTTATGCTTGCAGTGATAGAATTTAAAAAAACTTTGTTTTGTTTCCTTCATATTTTTTTAAATAAGAGATTTAACATCCTTTAATAATTTTATGTAATTAAATTGTACAATATCAATATTTAATATTAATAATTTAGTATTTGAAAACAACATTTTCAGATAATGTTAGATAGTTGATAGGGATGACCATCCGTAAACAATTGCAATCTTGAGCCCGTCAGTCCTGGATTTTGTCTGTCAATTTGTATATCGTGGAACTCCAAGTGTTGTTTAGAGGACAAATAACAATAGAAGTGCAATGTTGAGCCATCCAACCACAAATCCTGCTGTCAATTTGTATATAGCGGAAGTCTGGGTGCCATTTATAGGACACAGAACAATACAGGCCCAATATTGACCCCGTTAGCTCGAGAACCCGTGATCCAAAAAGTGGCTGAGTATGGAATGAGGGATTCATACATGCTCTATAAAATATCATGTCCATACTTTATAAAAGTACATATTTAGTATGTATTACTTGTTTCTCGCAAAATTTCTAGGTGCGGAAGTTGGCGGATACACGTGTTCAGATTTCAACTTATTTTTATATCACCAGCCTAATCGACCACTTCCCCATTTCGTATTTTACAAACTTTTGGATTGCGAGTTTTCGAATATGCGTGTTTTTATTTTAAATAAGATATTTAACATCCTTTAATAATTTTATGTAATTAAATTGTACAGTGTCAATATTTAATATTAATAATTTAGTATTGAAAATAATGTTTTTAGATAATGTTAGATAGTTGATAGGGATCACCATCTATAAACAATTGCAATCTTGAGCCCACTAGCCTTGGAGTCTGTCTTTCAATTTGTATATCGCGGAACTCTTAGTGTTGTTTGGAGGACACAGAACAATAGAAGTGCAATTTTGAGCCAACCGGCCCGCAAGTCCGCCTGCCAATTTGTATATCACGGAACTCTGGGTGCTATTTGTAAGACACATAACAATAGAGGCCCAATTTTGAGCCCGCCAGCCTAAGAACCTGTGATCCAAAAAGTGGCTAAGTATGGAATGCGGGATCCATACATGCTCTATAAAATCTCATGTCCATACTTTATAAAAGTACATATTTAGTATGTATTATTTGTTTTTCAAAAAATTTCTAGGTGCGAAAGTTGGTGGATTCAAGTATTCATATTTCACTTACTTTATATCACCAACCTGACCAACCACTTCCCTGTTTCATATTGTACAAACATTTTTGTCTAATTAAATTGTACAATATCAATATTTAATATTAATAATTTAGTATTGAAAATAATGTTTTTAGATAATGTTAGATAGTTGATAGGGATCACCATCCATAAACAATCGCAATCTTGAGCCCGACAACCCTGGAGTCCGTCTGTCAATTTTCATATCGTGGAACTTCGAGTGTTGTTTGGAGGACACAGAACAATATAAGTGCAATGTTGAGCCAACCAGCCCACAAGTCCGCTTATCAATTTGCATACCACGGAATTGTGGGTGCTATTTGTATGACACTGAAAAATAGAGGCCCAATTTTGAGCTTGCCAGCGCAAGAACCCGTGATCCAAAAAGTGGCTAAGTATGGAATACGAGATCTGTACATGCTCTATAAAATCTCATTTCCATATTTTATAGAAGTACATATTTAGTATGTATTACTCATTTTTCAGAAAATTTCTTGGTGCGAAAGTTGGTGGATTCATGCCTTCAGATTTCACTTACTTTTATATCACTAGCCCGACCAACCGCTTCCTTGTTTCATATTGTACAAAAATTTTGGCTCGCGGTTTTTTGAATAGGCGATTTACCAGATAGGTGGGTTCAATATTACGTTTCCATTGTTCCGCCGCCTGCAAACAACACCCATAATTCTTCGATCTACAAATTAGTAAACAAATTGAAATAAAAGAATATATACTATGCAAAGTCTAATGAAACAATCATATGAACGAGAGGACATTAAAATTCAAACTCTTCATTTTTATACTTTTGGTGAAGCTAATAGTACACAAACTTTACTTAAACATCCAAAAATTGATTTTCTTGTAACTTTTTTACACTTCTCTTATACAAACAGATCCTGGAAACTATAAACATCGCTCGTTGTATCTATTCCTTGATTGAAGAAACTATTAACATGTTTAGTGCACTCCATAGTTACTGTTAAGACCGTCAATGGTTCTTTCTTACAACAATTTCCACTTCTAAAAATTATCATCCGCTTTCTTTTTTTCCCTCTACTTTCCCTTTCTTTACTTACTCGTTTTTCGAAAAATTTCTAGGTGCGGGATTTGGTGGATTCACGTCTTTATATTTCCATTTTTACCTTTATATCACCATCCCAACAGACTGCTTCCCCATTTCATATTGAACAAACTTTTTGAATCGTGGGTTCCCGCATAGGCGGGTTCAACATTACGTTTCCATTGTTATGTCACCTGCAAATAGCACCTGGACTTCCACGATTTACAAATTAGCAAACAATTTCCCCTTCATCTCATATTATTTCTCTTTCTTTTTACTTGGTCCTTTCTCTGAATGTCTCATGATTTTATATACATTACCCAAAGTTCTGCAATATACAAATTACCCTTTCGACATTACGCTTCCACTATTCCCCTACGCACAAACAACAGCTGAAATTCTGCGATATACAAATTGATGACCAAAATCTATCACTGAGATGCAGTATGACCATTGGCCCCTTATGTCTCCTGGGTATATTTTCTGATCCTTTTTTTTGTAACCCACCCGATCGCTTTCCATACTTGGGCATTTCTTGGAATCTATTTTGTGGGTTGGAGGGTGGACAAAATGTACAATGCTTGGTCTCTCTTCACCATCACCACTACCTTCATACTTATTTCCAGATAATGCAATTATTAAGCTTTAATGCTAGTAGTTCATCCTGTAAGAACCATTAATATTGTCATTAATGTCTGGAAGGTCGGAGAAGATTTGTCATTACTACGAATTAAACCAAGATTTGCAGAGAATATTGTTATCCTTTCCAAGTATTCATTTCAAACATGAAACAATATATTTCATGCGCCGCCCAGTTGGCACCTTTAAGAAATCTCTAATTCTTAATCTCTCTTCATCGTCACCGCCACCTTTGCACTTTTTTCTAAATATGCAATTAGTGAGATTTAATGGTAACAACTCATTACGCACAAACCCTAGAGATTGTCATTGATCAGTGAAAGGCTCGAGGAGATCTTCCATTTATACACATTAAACCAGGATTTGCGGAGGGTTATATTATCCCTCCCCAATTTTCATTTCTAACATCGTCTGGAGAAAATGGAAATTCTTGTTAACTTGTGGCAGCAGTTCTGTCGAGATACAGTAAACACATCTGGGCATGATGGCCAGAGGTTCCAATATTCCAGGGCATATTCTTACTACTCATCTCCCTCCGTGCAGGAGAAAAAAAGGAGATGGTCCCTTGGTACACCGAGAGATATATTTCAAGCCAAACAATTCCAAGGAAACCCTTTCTACTCAAACAACATGCCCACTTGCATTGATGGTTGACACAGAGGTTGATGCCATGGATTCCAAGCTGGAAGAAGATGATATGATGGACAATGATATGATAATGGATGATGGCAATGCAGAGATTGTTCCCACTCCTAAGCCCAAATTGAAATCAACCATAACAGGCGAAACTTCCCGGCTCAGTGATGGTGGTCCCGACAACACCAAAAGGAGTTTAAGAAAACAAACCGATGTTGAACGCAATAGCCACTTTGCACCTTGAAAGTAGGAATTCCAGAGGTCCAAATTAGTTTGTTCTGGGTGAAAGACTTTCACTATAAGGAAATGATATGTTGATTCTCCCAGATATATATTTCAAGACAAAACAATATTCAATTGCGGGACTACTATCATGTTCTCTGGATATACAATTAACATCTTTGGGAATGAGGACCAGAACTCCCACTAGTGAAAGGCATATTTCTACTAGTCATCTCCTTCCACCCAGAATGGACGAATTTGTTCCTCTAAAATTGCACGTGCAACCTGTGTCCCTGAAGTTTTTTTAATGTGGAGAGGCGGTTTCTTGGTGTGTCCTAACTTTCAGTTAAGGGATATTCCATTTTCCCTACAACGATTTTCGTCTTCTTCCTCACGGGAATCTCTGATAACTATCAATTTTACCACAAGATGATCCATCGAGGAGAAAACTGCAAGGATTTCCTAAAAAAAAGGCATGGTAATCAGTTTTGTATGCATGTTGAAGAGCATCATGATGGCTCCTGCATGTTGCAGATCCCGTGCCTGTGTTTGTGGCAGGAACATTCAATATTTTGGCCCAAAGAACTGGGTCCAATTTCTGAGGATAGATGTACAGTACTCGGTGTTCTTTTTTTTTTAAATGGATTTTCTATTAAAAAAAAATTCCGTGGAGTATTCGTTGCTTCTTCTTTTCTAGATTTAACACCTCTTCTCATTGGCATGGTTCGATAGTTTCATAGTTCTTCAATATTGTATTTTCTTAGGTAATTTGTTCTAAGATGGAGCATCTAACAATTATATGACAATGTACTGTGTCGATCCACCAGGATTTTATGAAAACAAAAAATGGATTACACACAGTTTCAAACCAACATTCAATTCTATTCGCAATGCAAATATAACATAGCAATACCAAATCACAATGTTGCATCAAAATGGTCATTCTTGTTTCTAGACATGGAATTATTAAGCTTTAATGCTAACAACTCATAATGAAAGAAGTTGAATACCTAAGTTAATATGTTACATTCATGGAAGAATGTATCAAGAACACACCTACACCCACAAGTTGTAATAAAATATAATCTTCAACAAAGCATTTGCTGACAATTACTAGAAAATGATGGTTTTGCAATAATGGGGCTTGTTTGAAACCAATTTGTGCTTAAGAAAATTTCTCTCCGCCTTTCTATTTTCCCACTCTTTTATCCACTGTAGTTTCTCTTTCTGGTTACTTAATCATTTTTTTTCAAAAATACCTTGTTGCGCGGGTTGGCGGATTCACACATTTCGACCAAGTGCTTCCCCTTTGTCTGAATTGGGCCTCTAATGTTTCATGTCCTAGAAGTAGCACCTAGAGTTCCACAATATACAAATTGACAGGCAGACTTGCGCACTGGCTGGCTCAACATTGCACTTCTATTGTTTTGTGTCCTCCAAATAGAACTCAGAGTTCCGCGATATATAAATTGACAGATGGACTCTAGGGCTGGCGGGATTAAGATTGCGGTTGTTTACGGATGGAAAAGTGCTAAAACGATCCAGATACTACATTTGCATCACAGAGGTTATATTAAAGGGAAAAACATGTCCTCTATAGTTATGTTTCCTACAAACAACACCCAGAGTTTCACACTATACAAATTGATAGGTAGACTTGTGGGTTGGCTGGCTAAAAAAATGCAATTCTATTGTTCTGTGTCCTGCAAACAATACTCAGAGTTTCGTGATATACAAATTGAAATATGAAGCATACAACCAAGAACCAAGTAAACTCGCAAATCGTATTCCAAGTCATTATTTTTTGTGCCCACCACCTTCACACTTCTTTCCAAGTATATATGTTGGTAGGAAATGGGATATCTGTTACAGATGTGAATATATTAGCCCTTATTTTTCGTCGTCTATGCTTATCCGAATATCTGTTTCTTTTTCCCATGAACTTTATCTTTCTCGTGACTTATTCATTTTTTCAAAAATGTGTGGTTGCGTGGGTAGGCAGACTTGCGGGTTCATGTTTTCACTCGTGGTCTTATATCGCGACACTGACCGACCGCTTCCCCATTCCATACACAACCACTTCTTGAATCGTGGATTCCCAATAGATGGGTCTAGATTGGAATTCTATTGTTCGATGACCTCTAAACAATATCGTGACTTCCGCGATATACAAATTTACAACCGGAATCAAATCATATCGTCTTCCATATTATAGTCTACCTATCATTCCCTCTTCCATGGCACACATTTTTCATTGAAAACTTCTGAGACATACAATTTAACCGTCGGGTCCTCACGTCTTCTATGGAACTATTGTGACCCCATTTTGAAGCCCGTCTGTCCGGTTTCCATACTTCTCCATTTCTTCGAATTTCTTTCGTGGATCGCCAGTTTGGCGAGTTCAAGAAATATCCAATTCCTAATCGTTGTTTCATGTGCCCGCACCCTTTTGCAATTAGCAATTAGAAATTATATATAAGATCTTATTTATAAGTATGCAATTAGCAAGCGTTAATGCTAAACCAAGATTTGAGGAAATCTCCCATTAATATGCATAAAACCAAAATTTTTGGATGGTTATATTATCCCTTCCGACTGTTAATTTCAAACATCATGGAATGCCATTTGCGTGTTTTTTAGTTGGTCCATTCATTAAATATTCAATCCTTGATTCCGAAAATGATTCTAACCTACCGTTTCCCTATTCCATACTTAGCCACTTTCCGAGAATTTCACAAATATACAAACTGACCGTTAAACTGCCCCATCATGCTCTCTTCCGTTTTACACGTTTTGCAGTAAAAAATTCCAATACATAAAATTTTACCGTGTGACACTCGCCTCTGATGAGTATCCCCCGTAACCCTATTTTGAATCCCGTCCGACCACTTTTCAGACCTTTCCATTTGTTCCTTTCTCTCCCTCGTCTCCTTGAACTTTGCACTTCTCCATAATAAAAAAATGTTTATATATATAGTATATTTTTCACTGAAAACTTTTGAGACATACAATTTGACCGTCGGGTCCTCACGTCTCATGTGGAACTATTGTCACCCCATTTTGAAGCGCGCCCATCCACTTTCCATACTTCGCCATTTCTTCAAATTTCTTTCGCGGATTGTTGGGTTTGCGAGTTCAAGAAATATCCAATTATTAATCGTTGTTTCCTATGCCCGCACCCTTTTGCAATTAGCAAGTACCAATTATATATAAGATCTTATTTCTAGGTATGCAATTAGCAAGAATTAGTGCTACACTAGGATTTGAGGAAATCTCCCATTAATACACATAAAACAAAATTTTTCGGATGGTTATATTATCCCTTTCGAGTGTTAATTTCAAACATCATGGAATATTAGTTGTGCATTGTTGGGTTGGTCTGTTCACAAAATCTTCAATCTTCAATTCCAAAAATGATCTGATCAACCATTTCCCATCGTCATACTTAGCCACTTCATGCCCCATCATGCTCTCTTCCATTTTACACGTTTTGCAGTAAAAAATTATGATACATAAAATTTGACCGTGGAACACTCGCCTCTCGTGAGTATCCCCCGTAACCCTATTTTGAATACTGTTCGACTGCTTTTCAAACCTTGCCATCTGTTCCTTGCTCTCCCCCGTCTCTGTGACCTTCGCACTTTTCTATAATATTTTTTTTTTAATATATATATATATATATATATATATATATATATATATATATATATATATATATCTTGTTGCTAAAGATGCAATTACTGAAATTTAATTCTAACAGCTCATCGTGCATGAACCTTATAGATTTCCATTGATGGTCAAAAGGATCAATGAGATATCTTATTAATATGCATTAAACCAATATTTGTGGACGGTTATATTATCCCTTTTGAGTGTTTATTTCAAAATCATGAAATGTCGTTCGCACGTCGTCAGCTTGGCACGTTCATGAAACCTCCAATCCTTAATTTCTCTTCATCGTACCTGCCACCTTCACACTTCTAAATATGTAATAAGTAATCTTTACTAATAACATTTCATCATGCAACACCCATACAGATTGTCATTAATCAGTGAAAGGCTTGAAGAGATTTACCATTCATAATAATTTAACCAAGATTTTGCAGAGAGTTACATTATCATCTCTAATTATTCATTTCAACCATCGTCTGGAGAAAACCAACATTCTCATAAACCTATGGCATGAACTCGACAACAGTTCTGTGGAGATACAATGAACATCTTTGAGCACGAGGACCAGAATTTCCAGTGGTCCAAGGCATATTCTTATTACTCAACCCCTTCTTCCCAGAATGAAGTAATTTGGACCTTTGGGATTGCTCGTGCAGGCTGTGTCCCTGAATGTTTTGATTGTAAGAAGTTGGTCTCTTGGTGTGTTGATAAATTTGTTTTGGACAAAATAATTATTCCACTGCGGGACCTCTCTTCTGATTCTTTTTCACCTCAGGTCTTCCACCAAATGTTAAGATTGTCAGAGCCAACATTGATGTTCAAAGGAGAAGATTGCAAACAGTTCCTAGAAAATCATAATAATGGGTTTCACCTCTTGTCCCATTTATTGGAATACTTGATTTTATTTCCTAAAGATATCACAAGCTTGTAGGTTAGTTCATTTAGAAATCCATTCTGTGAAATTTCCTGGCTGTTTACAAGAATAACGGGACAAGAGTCCAAAACAACTATTTCTAGGATGGCTCTTTATATTTTGTATTTCATAGTCAAGGAACAAGCCATTTTTTATTAGGGCAAGCCAATTTCCCATGAAATCTATTCCCAATTTTCAAGCTTCAAAAGGGAATTTTTTTTTTATATGTCATCCTACTTAGTTTTTGCGATAGTACATTGTTGCCAATTTGCAGAATTGTCTCTGTCCAAGAATTTCAACTGGAAATTCAAACCAGTAACGTTCTGGTACCCGACCTTGTGGAAGCACAAGGCTTCCCACTGTTTTTATGAGGTTTTTAATGGATTCATGTATGTTTTCAAAGTTTTGTTGTTAGGAGAAGATGATCCCCTCATATCTGAACAGGAAACCAGTTTTTTGGACAGGAAGGGGACACTTGAACATTTGGATAATTACACTATGATAAGGATTCTTGACTCCAGGGAAAATCCTTCTCTCCTTCCATGTCACATTACAGACAAAATGTTTGTTGCATAAGTAGCACAACAATACAACCACTGGTTGCATCTATTCCAATAGAAGAGAAAAAAATAGTTCATTCCTCTTCCTTGGAAAGTCATCGACTTCGTGTTGAAAAACGTCAACAAAAATAACGAATTTGTAGCACATTCTAGAAACTTTAACCTGAGATATGCTGAAAGCCTAAAAGGGTTCGACCCCAATAAAAATTTTCGACAACACTTACAAACACTTGGCTTCGGCGATTGTTTTTTCAAAAAGCACATGTCCGAAAAGAAATACACTAACGACAACACTCCTACTTCTGATGTCGACGACCTGGACACATTGCAAAGAAACACTAAATTGTACAGGAAACAGGGAAAGGCCTCAGTGACAAGAGTGTTCAATCGGTGAATAGCACTCCAAAAAGTACAACATCTCGGAGCATCGCTTCAATGACCCACCACAACAACAAAGCAACTCAAATTTATTCAAACGGAGGACGAGATAATGACCCTCCTCACTCTAAAATTGATAGTTCTCACAAGCTTCCAGTAGACAAGAAGAGAAACAAAAATGTGGGACAGACGGAAGAGCCTAAAATTCAGAGTGAGAACATGGAACTTGAGCCTAATATGGATAGCGTTATCCTCTACCTTGATCATCCCAAAGACACCATCCAACATAGTCGTCCAATGGACATATTCGATACCAAAAATTTTGACGATGATGAATTCTTCGTGTTCCAGAGAACTGTTTTTGAAAGCCAGTCCAAAAAATTGATTATTAAAAAAAAAATTAAAAATAAGAAAGGAAACTATTGTTAAGAGGTTAACCTTGAGAACATGTGACCGTCCCAAATATGCCAACTTCACATAGAGAGTGGATATGCAGTTCATGATTCCATTGGAGGCATCGAGGCTGAGAATGCTAGACTAAAGGATCAGGTCAAGGAATTGGAAGAGGCTTTGATCCCTATGCCATTTCTTGTCAATCCTTTGGAAATAGCCATGTCTACCACCCCTGCTGCCAAGTTAAAAGGATACTCCGGTCTCCTTGCATCCTGTAGAGGATATGTGGAGAATAATATCAATCAAAGAATGGAACTGGTTACTGAGGTGTGGGAAACATCACAAAACATGAATTCCCTTGGAAACAGGGCACATAGTTTGCTCGAACATTTGCAGGCGAAGTTAAAATATGAAGAACATTTGTATTTAAACACGGTCCTTCCTTTTTGCACCATTGTCAAAAACATGATAGAAACAAGAATAATACACCAAGATCTTCCATCCAAAAACCAGATCGGTCAATTAAATGCATGTTGGAAAGAAAAAGTGAAGAACCTACATCTCATTGTTCATTCATGTGAACAATCCATATCAAGGAAAGAAAAATTATTCACAAGGTTGTTGTAATGTTCCTGACTTGTCTAGTCTAGGAAACGATGCTAATGTGTGTTTAGGATCAAAGGTTTACAACATATAAATGATCATACAAATAATAAACGCGACAAAGGACTGCAAAGTTTGTATTATGATATCTCTGTGGGTTACAAAATGGTCGAATGTGGCTAAATAAACTGACAATACTCGACTAGATCAATAGAAAAAGGATCTTAGCCGGAATACAAATAAGAAACTAAAATATAATACCCGGAA
>JZKD02S0730964.1:889053-899131 GCA_000966675.3 Picea glauca | reverse complement strand
CTTCCCGAAATTGCTTTCCCTCAAGCAATACCAGTCCAGGGTGCTGCAACACCTGCTTGCTCTCCCAAGTAGAGTCCTCTACTGTAAGCCCTCTCCATCTGATCAAACACTCTCTGATGACCCTGCTCCTCAGTTTCCACTCTCGGAATTCCAAAACCTCCTCCAAAACTAACTTCAATTGTCCCTCCTCATCCAACGGGGGAAGCTCCTCTGATGTGCTAATGAATTTTCCCACTACCTTTTTTAGGCAAGACACGTGGAACACGTTATGAATCTTGCTCCTCTCTGGAAGATCTAGCTCGTAAGCAACCTCTCCTACTCGGTGCATGATCCTGTAAGGACCATAAAATTTGGGCTTGAGCTTCTCGAACCCACTCTTCTTCAAAGATGATTGTCTGTAGGGTTGGAGTCTCATGAAAACCAAATCTCCAACCTCAAAGCTATGCTCGATCCTGTGCTTGTCTGCACTTATCTTTTGTCGGTTTTGTGCTATCTACAGGTTCTCTTTCAACAAATTGAGAATCTCCTGACTCTCTATGATCCAATCCTTGGCCTTGGGAGATCTTCTCTCCCTGAAGAACAGGTCTACCAAAGTGGGAGCATCATATCCATACAATGTTCGGAAGGGTGTCATACCTGTTAGCGTCGGAAGTCACCCCTGGATTGCTTTCAGGAGCAGAGCCCGACGCCCATCAGTTTTATGTCACGATTTGTTTAATGGAGTGATCGAATGGGTAAGGACTCGAGAAGATATAGCTTTAACTCAGGAGACTAGGCATGGTATGTAGAAAGCAAGGGAGGTCTTGATCCAACTTTTGTCAGTAGATGGTTAAAGGGTGATAGAGGGAAGACTTGTGAGAAGGGTGAGCAAGACTACCTTGGGTGACAAGCCTTCGGAAGCTTGAGGAAGAAAAACTCAGAAGCCAAGATCCTCTTGGTCCAGAGTTTCAAGGAGCTGAGGGGTGACTCGACTGGATCCTCCAATTCCAAGTCGTTCAGCACTAAGAAAATCATAGGAACCGATTATAAACAATGCAACTATTACAGTGATCCAACCTACATCATCCTATAACAGCTACAACTCAACTAGATCCTCCAATTCCGAGTTGTTCTAATACAGTAAACAAAGAGATGGAAAAGAAGCTGACATCCATAAAGTAAGAATTCTCAAATGCCTTGCACATTAACGAGAGCAACCAATGCTTCATCAAAAATTTACAATTGAGATATTTTCTCAACCATCCTCCCTTACAAAATACAAAGACTGAGTTTATATACTCAGAGAAAATCGCCTAACATTAGCGCGCTCAGTTATCCAGGCTTGGTGTCCCTTCATCCAAATTCAGACGGGTATTCTTTGTCATACGCCACCTTAACTGCTCACGGCTCCTGCAAGGGGAGTAGCTGAGCCATTAAGTGTCGAGCTAGCGTGTGTAGACCTCCTCCAGCTGATCGAGGACTTGGAATGGCTTCTTTAGAAAAATGGGTACACAGGACCCTCTCGAGCAGACCGCTTGCCAGATTATCCATACTTTGCACTTAATGCCTGAGGAGAGGATTCAACCACCCCTTCTCACCTTCATTTACTCCAGGCGAAAAACTAGAATCGAGGTTGGATTAGGTGGCGCATGGAGATCACGATGATCCTTTCGGGGACTAGACTCGACGCCTTTGGCCCCTTTTTTCACAGCTCCTTTCTTTCCCAAGTGACCATGAGCTGTGACCCCGTGTCTATTCCCAAAACGCTTTCGACGTTTGCAAATGGAAGAAGTTAATCCTTGTCTATTCACATCTGCAATGAGTGAAACACCGAGATGGACTAATTGGGCGCCACGCGTCCCTCTCAGATATGACGGCTCTGAACTTACTCGGTGATGTTGTGGGCCCGCGTCCTAGACACTCCCGGCACCTCGTGCATCAGAAATATGACGGGGCTATTCCTTGCATTTCGAAGTTGCAATGGGTGAAAAGGCGAGGAGCCTAATCGCGCGCCAGGTGTCTCCTGTGGATGAACGACTGAGGTTGCTTCGCCATACTGCGGGTCCGAATCTGGGCACTTTCGACACTCCGGGGTTCGGGGTTTCGAGATGTGAGATGATGAGGGACTTTCACCCTTCGAACTCCCGAATGCCGATATGCCAACTAGATCTCGCACTATGTGTCACGGGATCGGACAGCCCAGACTCAGTCTTGGCACATAGTCGCTTTCTTTGTCGCTATACATCGGTCAAATTGGTAGTCCCGATATCCCGATGATCGTTGATCTGCTCTTAAGGATGAATCTGGGCTATTGACAATGTAATTTCACCCGCTTGCTCGATTGGAAGCCTTAGAATGAGATTTTTCCATGCTGCGCTCGGGCACTTCTCATGCAACTTGCAGACCCGAATACTCTTGTGCCTAGGATAAGAAATGTCGCTAACATTAGGCTCCATGGGGGATAGAGTCATCCCTGCGATTCTCTAAGGACTCATTCCGTAGCTTTAGTGCCTTGATGTTGGGCTATGGAGTCAGGCTCAAAACATCCTGCTGCTGAAAATACAGGCCGAAAAATAAAAGAAACAAAATAAAGATACATGCTCAAAGGAGCTTATTTATATACAATCCTAAACTAATAAAACACTGTACATGGGGCTAGGTGAAAGCCGACTTCCACCATAGCCAATCAAGTAACTTCCTGAAGGGAAGCTCTTTCCTTCTGTCAGTGATCACAAATAGTTGATGTAACCGAGATAGAAAAACGGTTACACTCTTCAACTTTCCCTTACATGCTGAAGTTGAGATGGGATATGCTGGCTCCAAAGCATAAGGGAAATGCCACTCCATGTATTCGCTGACAGGGTCATCGAATGAGTGGCCAATTCTAGGAAATTGGCGACAAACAACCTCTTCTACTACACAGTTGTTCACATGCGATTGAATATCTCTGATAAGCATAGGCGGGTGAATAACTGAAGTGGGCTCTCTGATCTCAGGTGGTGGTTGCTCACTGACTGGTTCTGAACAAAGTGCAGACTGCTCCTCTGGTTCTTTTTCTTCTTCTTGGCTCTCCCCCGGGTCGGATTCGTATTCATCATAAACAAGCCCCCCGGGTAAATTCTGCTCTTTCTTGTACTGCTTAACATCTCTTGAAAGAATGAGATGGCTGATTTCCTCGTGATAATTTTCTTTAGTGAGAAAAGGACAAGATTTTGCGACCTGCTCTTGAAAATCCAACATATCAAACTTAGACTCTGATTTGTAACTATCATAAGTGGTTTGGCTTCTCTGATAAGCAAAAGGTGATGTGGGGTTCTGCTGCTCCTCTTCCAGATAATCATCAAATTTGGGGGGGAAAAGAGCTTCTCCAACTTGTAGAAATGGAACTATCCCCCACTCCTCCATTTCGACCCCAAATGTAAACACATCATGGGAAATATCGTGAAGGAAAAGAGAACAATCCTCTTCCACAACTACCTCTTCATTGTTTTGATCTGAGACAACAAGCTCATCGGGGGAAGATGTTAATGCGTTTACAAAATCTTCAATAATCTCCTCGAAAGAGCCATCTAGAACATCTGCCTCGGAGACTGGAAAATCCTCTGCACAGTCTTCAGATTTCAACCTTTCTAATTGAGTAGAGAGATACTTCACCTGTTCCCTCAGCTCACTCATGGTGTCTTCTTCCTCCCTGGGATCTTCATCACTTCTATAACACTCCTCCGATGCAGACGAATGCGGAGGAGAAAGGAATGATTTTTGATCCAGGTCATCAGGATCATCCTCACAGCCTATGTCAGAAATAGCTTCATTTTGTACAGAGTTGTGGTACCCCTCACCACAGTTATGACAAATCAACATAGAGGGATAAAACTCCTGGCAATAGGCAATGAAAGCTGCATGAAACTCTGAGAGTGAAGAAATGCTAGAAGGGGGTAAAGAATGATACCATTTACGTGCATCCCCTGCTAACGAGAACATGAACATCTTCAGTAATACATCCTCCTGATGTATCTCCCACTGATGCATGAGTTCATGAAACTCACTGAGATGCTGAGCAGGGTTTTCCTCTTCACATTTTCCAAATATGGGCAAATAATCACCCCATTAATTCAGAGAGGGGACAACATTAGGAAAACCAGGAATAACAGAAAAATTAAAAGGAGCAAACCTGGGAGCAAGGATTTTCTCCATATCAAACCAGTGGAGTCGCCAATCGATCCTTGAATCATGGAGTCGCCAGGTGAAAGATGCACAGCTTCGAATGTGTCTAGTCCTTGTTCACCATCAAAGGCTAGATCCTAACATTGTTGTTACCCCAGGAAGCTTCTCAGGGTGAGAAAGCAACTGCTAAAACCTTCTCGAGAAAGATCCTTTGGGTCAGCTTTCAGGTGTGCTAACAGTAGCCACAACTGAAACAGTGATGTGGAAACCTTGGAGTCGACACAGTGGAGTCGCCAGGTGCACAGTAGTAATCTTGAAGGGATTTGATGTCTGATGCACCTTCAGAATCAAAGTCTCAAGGTCATTCTGCCCAGGGAAAATCTTCAACTTCGTCCCCGACAATGGTGCCAGAAATATTAGCGTCGGAAGTCACCCCTGGATTTCTTTCAGGAGAAGAGCCCGATGCCCATCAATTTTATGTCACGATTTGTTTAATGGGGTGATCGAATGGGTAAACACTCGAGAAGACATAGCTTTAACTCAATAGACTAGGCCTAGTATGTAGAAATCAAGGGAGGTGTTGATCCAACTTCTGTCAGTAGATCATTAAAGGGTGATAGAGGGAAGACTTGTGAGAAGGGCGAGCAAGAATACCTCGAGCGACGGGCCTTCGGAAGCTTGAGGAAGAAAAACTCAGAAGCCAAGATCCTCTTGGTCCAGAGTTTCAAGGAGCTAAGGGGTGACTCGACTGGATCCTCCAATTCCAAGTCGTTCAGCGCTAAGAAAATCACAGGAACCGATTAGAAACAATGCAACTGTTACAGTGATCCAATCTACATCATCCTATAAAAGCTACAACTCGACTGGATCCTCCAATTCCAAGTTGTTCTAACACAGTAAACAAAGAGATGGAAAAGAAGCTAACATCCATAAAGTAAGAAGTCTCAAATGCCTTGCACATTAACCAGAGTGACCAACGCTTCATCAAAACTTTACAATCGGGAGCTTTGCTCAACCATCCTCCTTTACAAAATACAAAGACTGAGTTTATATACTCAGAGAAAATTGCCTAACATCGGCATGCTTAGTTATCCATGCTTTGTGTCCCTTCAGCCAAATTTAGACGGGTATTCTTTGTCAGACGCCACCTTAACTGCGCATGGCTCCTACAAGGGGAGTAGCTGAGCCATTAAGTGTCGAGCTAGCGTGTGCAAACCTCCTCTGGCTGATCGAGGACTCGACATGGCTTCTTTAGAAAAATGGGTACACAGGACCCTCTTGAGCATACCGCTTGCCAGATTATCCATACTTTGCACTTAATGCCTGAGGAGAGGTTTCAACCACCCCTTATCACCTTCATTTAGTCCAAGCGAAAACCAGAATCGAGGTCAGATCAGGTGGTGCATGGAGATCATGATGATCCTTTTGAGGACTAGACTCGACACCTTTGGCCCCTTTTTGCACAGCTCCTTTCTTTCCCAAGTGACCATGGGCAGTGACCCTGTGTCTATTCCCAAAATGCTTTCAGTATTCACAAATGGAAGGAGTTAATCCTTGTCTATTCACATCTGTGATGAGAAAAACATCGAGATGGCCTAATTGGGCACCACGCGTCCCTCTCAGATATGAAGACCCTCAACTTACTCGATGATGTTGTGGGCCCAGGCCTTGGACACTCCTGGCACCTCGCGCATTGGGAATATGATGGGGCTATTCCTTTCATTTCAAAGTCATGATGGGCAAAAAGACGAGGAGCCTAATCATGCGCCAAGTGTCTCCTGTGGATGAACGACTGAGGCTGCTTCGCAATACTGGGTCCGACTTTGGGCACTTTCGGCACTCTGGGGTTTGGGGTTTCGAGATGTGAGATGATGAGGGACTTTCAACCTTAGAACTCCTGAATGCCGATATGCTGACTATATCTCGCACTATGTGTTGCGGGATCGGACGACCCAGATTCAGTCTTGGCACATAATCGCTTTCTTTGTTGCTATACATCGGTCAAATTGGTAGTCCTGATATCCCGATGACCGTTGATCTGCTCTTAAGGATGAATCTAGGCTATTGACAATGTAATTTCACCCGCTTTCTCGATTGGAAGCCTTAGAATGAGATTTTTCCATGCTACGCTCAGGTGCTTCTCGTGCAACTTCCAGACCCGAATACTCTTGTGCCTAGGACAAGAAATGTCGCTAACAATACCAATGGATATGTGGAAGGTGGTGTTGTAGCAATGTTCTCCTAAATGTGACCACTTTACCCACATTCTCTGTTGTCCTCCTACATAGTTCCTCAAATACCCTTCAACCCACCTGTTGACAATATTGGCATGCCCATCTGTCTGAGGGTGATAGTTTGTGCTAGGTGTCAACTCTATCCCCACCAACCGAAACAACTCTCTCCAAAATGTACCTATGAACCGATTGTCCCTGTCACCGACGATGTTCTTCGACAACCCATGAAGTCTGAAGACCTCCCTGAAGAAAATCTCAGCTACCTGAACTATGTTGTACTATGTCGGTATGGCGTAGAAGTGAGCAAACTTTGTCAATCTATCGACCACTACATAGATACAGTCCTTACCTTGGACCTTGGGTAGACCTGTGATGAGGTCCATAGATATACTCTCCCATTTCTGCTCTAGAATGGGGAGTGTCTTAAGTAGCCCTGCTGGAAGAGCATGTTATGAATTGTTCTGCTGGCAATTCACAAACTCATTGACGTGTCTCATAACGTATTTTTTGAGGCCCTTCCATGAGAACCTCTCTCTGATCTGTCTGTAGGTTTTGAAAAACCCATGATGGCCTACTAGAGGTGAATCATGAACTGCGGTGAGGATCTTCTTCTTAAGCCCTAAATATGGCACCAAGTAGACTCTATCCTTGTAAAATATGACATTGTCAATGACCCTATACCGGTCATCCTATATCTACCCATCCATCACCTCACAAGCGAACTTGGTCTTGGAATATTCCACTAACAAGTGGGATTTCCAATCTGCTGAAATCTCCATCAAAGAACATGTCGTAGGTCTCCTCGATAGTGCATCGGCCACAATGTTCTTCTTCCCCTTGAAATACTCTATGTCAAATTCGAATGCATGTACCTTCGTCACCCATTTTTATTGGCGCTCATTGAGGTCTTTCTGCTCAAGGAAATACTTCAAACTGTTGTGATCCGTCTTGACCACGAATTTGTTGCCCACCAAATATTGTCTGAACTTGGTCAAGGCATGCATGATTGCCAACATTTCCTTGTCATAAATGGAGTACAATCTCTCAGGTTGACTAAGATTCCATCTCTCGAATACAATGGGGTGTCCTCCCTGCATCAAAACTACATTGATCCCTTCATCGGATGCATCACACTCTAGTGCAAATGGCAAGGTGAAGGTTGGTAGTGCCAACACTAGATAAGTGCCCATGACTTCCTTCATGTGATCAAAGGATTGCTGTGATTTATCAGTCCATATGAAGGCCCCATGCTTGGTAAGATCTGTCAACGATGCTCCAAGATGAGAAAAATCCCGGATGAACCACCTATAATAGTTGCACAACTTGAAGAAGCTCCTCAATTTTGTCATGTTCTTGGGCGTCGGCCAATCCAGAATGGACCTGATCTTCTCTTGGTGCACTTGTACCCCCTGTGCACTGATGATGTGGCCTAAGTAAAGAAACTATGTCATACCGAACTCACACTTGGAATCTTTGGCATATAATGACTGTGCCTCCATGATGCTCAATACCTCATCCAGGTGCTTCATATGCTCTTGCCATGACCAGCTATAGATCAATATGTCGTCAAAGAAAATCGAGACTGGTTTCCTTAACTGATTCCTGAATATATGGTTCATGCAAGACTAGAATGTAGCGGGTGCATTGGTTAGCCCAAATGGCATAACCAGGAACTCAAAGGGTCAAAAATGACATCGAAATGTCTTCTTCTCTATGTCCTACTCTTGGATGTTGATATGATGATATCCAGAGTGTAGATCAATTTTTGAGAAGAAAGCTGCCCCATGCAGTTGATCCATCAACTCATCAATGCATGGGATAGGGTACCGGTTCTTGATGGTTTTCTTGTTCAAGGCTCGGTAATCAATGCACATCCTCATGGTGGCATCCTTCTTCATAACTAAGACAATTGAAGAAGAAAATGGGTTGTTGCTCGGTCTGATGTGTGTCATTGCCAACAATTCCTTGATTGCCTTCTCTATATCATCCATGAACCTCCTAGGATGATGATTAGGGGGGGTGATCATAGGTTTGTCCCCCTCCTCCAACTCAATGGTGTGCTCAAACCCTCTGTCAGGTAGTCTCCCTGGTGGAATTGCCTCAAAGACCTGCTGATGTCGTCCCAATAATTTTTTTATCTTTGTATGGTATTGTTGTAGACCTTCCGAATCCTTCCAAGTAGTGATCAAGCATTCTGTGGCATATGCTACCTCCCCATGTCTAAATATCTTCTCCATCCTCTTGGATGAAACTGTCATGGGTGCTCTTGTTGACATACCTCTTAGAACAACCTTCTTCCCATCCTGATCTCTAAAACCCATTTCCAAGGGTGGTAGTTGGAAGTGATTTTTCCCATGGTAATCATCCAATGAACTCCTAACACCACATCTGTGTCCGATAGGTCAACCACATAAAATGTGTCTCTCATTGTGTAGTTACCTAATTTCATCTCTAAGTTTGGAACTCTGTCTAGACACTCCACTGTCTGGCCATCTTCTACTGCAGCATCAAACCCCTCAAACTCCTATGTCTGAAGTGCCCATCTCGATACTAGTGAAGCATTGATTAAGTTGTGGGTGGCCCCACCATCTATCAGGACAATTTTTCGTTTCCCCTAAATAATCCCTCTGATACGGAGGGTATCATACTTGGGAACACCAGAAAGGGTCGTTATGACACCTCCCTTTGTTGGTTTCCTCCTATTAGCCTATTCTGGCGGTTGTGGGACTACTGGAGGATGGGCTCCGACTGGTGTCGGTGGTCTACGGGGAGGTTGTTCCTCTGCTGGTGTTGACTCCTCCTCTGAACTAGTGGATCCACTGTCCTGCTCCTCCTCCTCACTGTCCACATTGTCTGCTGCTACCTCAATATAATGAATCTCTCCCTTTCCCATTCATCTGTGTTCTGGGACCCAATGATCTTTATAGCTAAAGCAAAGCTTCTTCCTCATAAGCTCTCACCTAGTCTCATCATCCAACTTCTCCTTTCCCTTCCATTTTCTCTAGAATGGCTTCCTGTCTCGATCCCTCTAGGGTACAAATGGTTTGGAGAAAGTTTTAGTCTTTGGCACCGAGTCTGCCAGATCTCGAGTGCGAAGGATGGAATCCTGCAAAGTGGGAGGCCTGTATGCCTTCACCCATCCTCTCAAAGGCTCTTTGAGTCCTTCTGTGAATAGCATGATCAGCCTGGGCTCTGATATATCTGTCACTTCCATGACTACCCGCTGGAACTCTATGATGAACGCCTCTGTTGTGCCAATTTGTCTCAACTGGACTAGATCCTTGAAGTGTATCTCGGGATCCTTCCTGTCAAACCTGTCCATGAGCCTATTTGTAAACTCCCTATAGCAGGTGGTGTGACTGTGACCCAATGTCACTAATTCATGATACCACCACTCATGTGCCTCACCCTCCATGTGTAAGTTCATGAAACTAATGGCCTTTGTCTCAGTCATCTAGTTGAGCTTGTAATACATGTCTAGCTTTTGTACCCAAGCTCTGGCGGTGTATTTGGATGATCCGTCAAAAGAATGGATGGTGAGTTTCCCAACTTTTTGGATGAAATCAAGGTTATGCCCTGCTGTTGTTGTGGTCCTCCCATCTGCGGCTCTCTGGGGAGGTTCCTGAGTCTGAGTCCACAGTACTTGACTAAGGTCATGTCCTGATGGAAGTCACGACCCAATGCTGCGTACTCCCTCCTAT
>JZKD02S0730964.1:844675-862498 GCA_000966675.3 Picea glauca | reverse complement strand
CATCACTGTCTGATGTCTGACAGACCTACGTCACCTTTGGACGTCACCTTCCACCTTTCCTGAAAGGGTTATGTCCCATAACTACTGTCAGTCCATCCCCCCCATTCACTCATGGAAAGCCCCTTAATATGAATTTTACCTCCAATCTATAGCCGCCACATCACCCATCCATATCCCTCAGTCACCATCACCAACCATCTCACCCTCAAATGATCCTTTGGCCATTTATTACAGGATAACCTATCTGTTATCCAACTGACCTGTCTCCCGCGCCCAACCGACCCCTGTTTACTTAAAACTACCATTATTCCCCTTACTTCCACTATTCACCCATCGCACCAGAGAAATTCACCACTTACTCCTTCGTTACATTTCGTTTCTCTCATCCACAGTCAGTCGCCCCCACTAATGTTGTGTTTTATTGCAGATACTGTTGCAGAAATGGTGCCAAAATCCAAACAAGCAGAAGGAGAGGAGAATCCGTTTCTCCCGCCTCCTGTCGACATGGACAGGATCCCACTGGTCGACAAAGACCAATTAATCGCAGATACAAAATTCGATTTTGATTTCTCAGACCTTCAGTCATGGCTCAAGGAAGTTTTCCTGGACCAGAGTGATGAAATTGGACTCTGGGAGTCCAATTTACCGCTCTACCTTTTCTCTCAGATCCACCATTTTCCCGAGTTCGCTCTCAAGTGTCAAGCCCACTATATTCTTGAACAAAGAGTCGTCATCTCCTCATCCAGAGAAATACTATTCCTCTACACGCCCGAATCCATAGACTAGATGATGCAAATCCCCCGAGCCGACTCTACGTCTCCCTTCAACCTGGAAATTATTACAGAATTATACCAGAAAATGACTTTCCCCCAACGAGCTCAAATATTTGAGCTCTTCCTTCCCCCATCTGCTCAATTTCCCTCCACAAATCCTCCTTACCCGTCTTCCATGTTCTCGAACAAAGGGAACCAGGTCATCTCATCCCTTTGTGCTTTGTTAGGATACTATTCTAATCAGTGGGTAGATGAACCCATTCTGGGTTTTCTATCCATCTTCTCTACTGAAGAAAAGCCCACCACCCAGTTTGATTTCAGCACATTCATGGCAGACAATATTCATGAACAGTTTGTGAATTTGATCATGGAAGGCATTTTCATATACTCATCAGTACTAGCATACTTGTTCGTCTTATTCCAGGTGGATAAATTTGGCTTTTCCATGCAGAAGATGGATAGAGATGGTAAACCTCAGGTAGTCACAGCGTGGACCTCCTTGCTAAAGCACTACTCCACTGATTTAAATTTCAAGGAGTTCATTGACCAATTCTACCACCCTGTGGTAAGTATGTTAGGCGGCAAGCCCAAGCCTCGAATAGACGATGAAGTTCAGAGGATCCTGCATCTCTCGGACAACACAAAGACCGGGGATTGGTACTTGTATAAAGATTACACCGAGATCAGAGTATACGGGTGCTAGTTGGCATCGTATAAGCTACCCAAGTATCTGCCTGTCAGAATTTTTTCTCTAGAATATATAAGGCATATAATAAATTCCGATGATATCCACTTCATGTCATTGAAGAAAAAGCAGCAGCTAAGAATCAAGGGGCAGATTGGCTCCTTCATCTGCAACAATTGTGGAGCTGGGGAAGAAGCAGACAGGGTCCTGAGGGAGATGAAGTTCTTCATGAGTTTCCCATGGCATTATGATCCATGTGGGATCATCTCAGAGATGAGGGTGAAGAATAAAAACATCCCTTATGTTCATGTGTCTAGGCTTGAAATTGAGAAGTTCGCAAATCAAACAGCCTGGGAGCCCAACACATTGGTCAAAGTACAACAGTAGCATCCGTCGACCACTGTATCTCAAACAACCACGCCACAGGTCCTGAAGGAAAAAATGCCTCGACAAGATTTATCTCCACCTGTCACAGAGGTACCATCCGAAGAGTTCCAGCTGCATACTAAGAGGCCCAACACAATTCCAGTTCCGGGCCCGACTGGAGAAAAAGAAGCCCCGCCTACAACAATGACCAAGGTTGATAGGCCACCCTTCGGTTCGAGCCTCCATAAGGCCATAACCTCAATAGTGACAGAAAAATCTACAAATCCTCCATTGACCACTCAACCAGGCAAGGTAGGACCCAAGCTGAGCATTTTTGAAAAATATGAGCTGATAAAGAAAAGGAACCAGACCTTGACCAGCAGTACTTGTGCCAAATTCTGGAAGCAGACATCGACTGCGCAACATAGGCTGCTCTCAACATTCGACACCAATAAGGGAAGAATGCATATGGCATTCCTCCAGGCACAGGTACTAGACCCCAAGGTGATCACTGACTATAAAAGGGCCACCTTTGAATTCCAGATGAAGGACGTGCATCCGACCGACCAGATGGATCTACACAAGAAGACATGGGAAATGCTTTTCTATATGTTGGCGCATGCTTCCACTTTTGCGTCCAAATTGCAGGTGTCCCTGAACAATGTTCAAACACAATTGAAGCTGGAGAAGATATTGTCCTTTGCCAAGGACAAGAGAATCAAGACTTTGGAGGAGATGGTCCTCAAGATCGACTATGATCCCTCAAACATGAAAGCAGCTGAGGAAATGATAAATAAGAAACAACTGAATCTCCTGCCCACAGAGGACTCGCAGGTGAAGGAGATAGCAGAGAAAGAAGGAGAGAAAGATGAAATGCTCAAGCTGCTCATGGAGCAGAATGCACAACTCAAAGAAATAGAAGTTGAGATGGAGAAACTATTAAAAGAGAAGGAGCAGTTGAAGCCAATGGAAGTCATTCCATTGAGTGCCATTCCGATTTCGGGAATGAGTACAGTGTCAGTGACAGAAATCCCATCCGCAACTACATTGACATCCCAGGAGAAGACAACCGACCTGGCTAAATCCATGGAAAAAATGAACCTGCAGGAAACAGAGATAAACAGGCTAAAAAAGGAGATTGAGAACCTCCAGGAACTCAAATCTTCCTTCCAGACCAGCCTCTCCAAGAAAAAGTAGGTGACCGATCATCTCAAACAGGAGTTACAGCAGCTTCGAAAGCAGACAGTGGAAGGAAAGACATTGGCCAAGGTTAAAGAGAGTGTATGGACATACATCACTAAGTCCATAAATGAGATATGGCCCATGATCCAGATCATGTTTGAGCAGAATGAATTGGTCCAGAGGAGAAAATAGGCCATTGAGAAGATCATAGTAGAATTGGGAGACATGCCAACACAGGCAAACGAGATCATCAAGTTCCTCAATTCTAAGACCAGGGAAGAGCTGGAAGAGCTGAAAATTGAAGACAGAACAGAGACCATCCTTGAGGTCAAAAGAGTTTTGACCAAGAGAGGATTAATGCTTCAGCTGGAAGAAAAGGTTCAGGCCATGGACCTAGGGATACAAAGATTCTTTAGTAAGATTGAAGCTCTCCAAAAGAAAGGTCTTCCTGGTCTAAAGGTAATCAATGATAAATTGATGACTCTCCCAGATTACAAGAAGAGAGTGGCTAATGTGTCTAAGGATAGTTCGAAGTTTGCAGGGATTCAAGGGAGCATCACCGGCAAGGCATTTATAGATGCCCTTCAGTGGGACATCAACATCTAACACGAGATTCGATACATTTTCCTCACCAAGCCTACATTCGCCAAGTATACAGAGATGGATGAAGTGTATCGAAGGCTGCTCAAAGTCAACATGCCCAATCATCTTAGATGGGAGGAACTATGTGATCTGATCGATTAGCAGATGTGCTATCCTAGTCCAGTCAATTGTCCAATCAGATGAGGTCGTGCAGAGGCTTCATCAACGGCCCACCGAAAAATCAGCGTGCAGTTACACCATGTCATCAAACAGTTCCTAGATTTAGGAAATTTGTTAAATTAGTTGGGCTAAAAATAGATTTAGCACGTCCCGGTCATTTATGATAGCATCGTTTGTAATTTGAGTTATAAATACTTCATCTTTCGAAGTATTGGGGGTTGTTGATCTTCACACCCTGACGCTATCAGACTGTAATACTTTTGAAGAGATATTCCATTAATAAAAAGGAGGCACTTTTACAGGATTCTTGTGTGTATTCACTAGTGATGTTTTCTCTCTAAGTTGAATGTTATTATCACTTTTTCATCATATTGTTTTCTGAATCTAATCTTTAAGAGTAATGAATGTTGTAGGATTCATCTCGTATACCCTCTTTCTGACTTGAAATATTTTAGTGTTTATCTTCTAGTGTTTTCAATAAAGAAATTCTTAATTGCTTCTTTGTTGAAATTATCTTTCTCATCTTTTCTGCTATCCATCATTTATGCTATTAAAATATCCAGTGATTATATTATCTCGCCCTGTGAAAGTTTTCCTTTACGTTTCTGGTTCAGATTTCATATTTTATTAAAACACAGACCCCATAGCCCAATGGATGTGTAGATTATCTCAACCAATTCGAAAAACACTTTAACAACAAAACCGACCTATTTCTTTACCTAGCCTAATATTTAAAATTGGAAACATAGCTATATCATATAGAGAGATCCCTCTCTGAAGTTGGAAGGGCTAGATCCCGGCTTCAAAAGTGGTTGGATAAAGTTACCTTTGTAGATTTCTTCTTTCGTCAACCTCTAGGAAATTTACCAAGTGCTAACATAGTGGCGACTCCACTGGGGAATAGAACTAAAAATTTATAATTTCACGTTTTCTTTTCCCTAAAAAAAAAATTTGTTCCTGGAATATTGCAGATTTGAGAAGAAAGAAATGTTTAGAGGTTGATTACACTTTGTACATATTATTTTCGAAAAAATAAAACTAAAAAGTATATATATAAAAAACCAAAAAGAATTATGGCTCCCAAGAAAGTTTATACTCGATCTCATCCAGACCCAGAACCTGCAATAGTGACAGATAACCCAGAACAGTTGCTTAGGAAAAATACCATAGTTGAAGGCTCAGTGATTCATACTCCCTTGCATAAGTCCCTTTCCTTTTCAGGGAAACCCATTACCTTGCAAAACCCTGACTTTGACACCTTTTCCCAACAAAGCCTGGTTAGAACACGGTCCGATAGTTTTTTGACTGGAATCATTTTCGACCCAACCATTTTACAACCCCGAACCCCTGAAGTTTTGTCTCCCACTACGAAACCGCAAATCAATCCCTCAGTGCCATCCAATCCTTCCTCGTCCTTGTCTTCAGTCACTACCTCACTGATCATCCAGTCTGTTATCCCACCTCCTCCACACATCATGGCAGCTCGATATGCTCCCTTGGTGTTGGTTGCACCTCTTCATGCCATGCCCCAAGACTATCAAACGAGACTTCCACAGTTCGATGCTACAGGACCTTTGAGCGCACAACATCACGTAGATAAAATGAATGATTACTATGATCTGCATGAAGTGTATGAGGCTGACGTTCAAATGATATTTTTTGCTCAAAGTTTGATAGGTGACGTTAAAAAATGGTACAAAGGGTTGTGTGCCGCCTCAGTCCTTGACCTTACCACATTCCAAAGAAGTTTTCTAGACAGATGGGAGGTAAAGAAAAACCCTTTGCAAATTTTGTCAGAATACGAAAATATCAAAAGAAATCAAGGTGAGATAGTGCAAGATTACTGCACTCGTTTCAATAAGTTGTACAATGCAATCCCAGCTGAAATCAAACCTCTGCAGGGTTTGGCATTGATAAAATTCCCTGATGGTTTTGACGCTGACATGTCGTACCAACTAAGGGAAATAAATTCTACCACCCTGGAAGACATGCAGAAAAGTGATATAAGTGTGGAGGCCAATTTGTTGGCAAAAAGGGCACGTCAGAGGTCAGAAAGGAGAGTCACAATTAAAGAAGAACCTTCCACATCAACCTCAGATTCCAAATTGGATTCTTTTGCCAGAGAAATGGAAAGAATGATGGAAATACTTACTGTGTCTGACAGAAATCCTCCGAGAGAAAATCCACCAGCTCCTCAGGTTCGAAACCCTAACTTTAGGAGAAACCCTCCTCAAATTAGATAGAGAGATCCTAGGGATCAAAGAGAGCAGAGAGGTCCAGATCAGCAGATTAGACCTCCCCTACAAGAAAATTATGCTGATGAAGGGGAGGAACTAGTCGAAGAACTGGAGGATACTCACATAAATCTCATGGGAATTCACGATAACGAAGCTATTTTCCTTACCCAAGAAGAGAAAGAAATTTTTCTTCTCAATCAAACAAAAGTAAGTGAAAACGCTGAAGATGCAGAACAACAGGCATTCGAAAATGCCATTTTGGAGGTACACCGGCAGTATAATCTATGGAGTAAAAAGGCAGAAGGGAGTTCCCCAAAGAAGACAATTGAAACAAAGAAGGTAGTCGAAACCAAGAAGGCCTCTGAGCCATATTCCGAGAAGATTCCTGAGAAGAGTATTGCTGAAGTTCCTGTGAAGAAAAACTTTACTATTCTGAAAAGATCGTCACAGCTCGAGGTTCCACCTACTACTCCACCCAGTACTTCTGGCTAGAAGAGTATGGCGGACAAAACAAAATTGATGAGCCAAAGCAAAGCTCCTACACCTTTCAGCCTTGAGGGGGAATTGGCCAAAGTAAAAATTCCCATCCCACTTTCTGAGTTGATGAACAAAGACGTTTATCGTTCACAGGTGATTAAAGCACTGACCATTGAACCTAACATAGGCACGAAGGCCTTAACTATTAGATCAACAAATCATTTAGACACTGTAAACCTTATTGATGATCAACCCAAACTTGTTTTCGAACCGGAAGTAGATGGTCGAGATGATACTGGTGATGTCGCTCCTTTTTACATTAGTCTAAACATACATGATCTGATCTTTCATAATTCTATGCTAGATTCGGGCACTTCCCACAATTTGATGCCTAAAGCAGTAATGGAGAAACTGGGACTGGAGGTCACCAGACCTTACAAGGATTTACACTCATTCAACTCCAATAAAGTTAGATGTATTGGTTTGATCAAGGACCTATGCATCACCTTGGTTCAGATTCCTATGAAGAGCATGGTAATGGATGTGGTAGTTGCATACATCCCTCCGAAGTATGGAATGTTGCTATCCCGGTCCTAGGGGGCTAGGTTGAGAGGAACCCTGCATTGATGAAGTACAGAGAAGGCTATACCGAGAAACAATGATGAAGTACATGGTCAGTTGCCAGGAAAAACCACACAACTATCCTCTTTACTCCGCGCACTCTGATTTGGACTCTTTTATTTTGTACAACGATGGTGACATGGGAGAGCAAGACACTCAGCTGGCAGAAGATACATCTAGTCAGGATGAGGGCCAAGAAATCATTGAGGTAGCAAGAATGAAAAACGTGATAACTGAAGAGTTACCTGCTGATTTCTGGAGCATGGACTTTGATGGAGCAGTAAGTAAAGAAGGAGCTGGAGCAGGAGTCTGGCTGCATATTCACAGAAACAGGTATTCAGAAAACCATTCTTACAAATTAAATTTCCAATGCACTAACAATATTGCAGAGTATGAAGCCTTGATGCTCGGTCTAAAGCTTTTGAAAAGAGTTGGTGCTAAACAGATTATGGTAAGAGGTGACTCTGAGTTGATAATCAAGAAAATCAAAGGTGAGTACGCTGTGAAACACCCACGTCTTAGAGCTTATAGGAACGTTGTTCTTTATGCCCTTAGATGTTTCACTGAAGTTGACTTGCAGGTAATGGCGAGGGGACAAAACATTTTGGCGGATGGACTAGCTACGTCAGCAACCACGTGTAAGATTCCTTTCCGCTCGACTCGCCTGTACACGGTGGAGGTAAAATGCAGACAACTGTTCCTGACAATATCAGGTACTGGCAAGTGTTTGGTAATGATGATCAAATCGAGGACTTTCTGCAGTGTAAAAATGATTTTGAATGTACAAATATAGATTTAGAGAATGAAGATGAAAATGTAAATAGATCTGATTTCGAAATTGATAGTGTAAATAGCGTAGATTCAGGAGAATTAGGTGATGATGAGATGGAGGCCGATGTTTTACATTTGAAAATAAATGTTTTGCCTAGAGGCCTAGTTTCTTTAGAGGACTTGTTTGATTTTAATGATGTAGCCAAAAAACCGAAAATCGAAGCCAATGGACAAGAGGTAGAAGACTGTAATATAGCGACTGAAGAGAAACCCTGGATAGTCAAACTGTCTAAATCATTACCCCCAGAGTAAAAACTCAAATACATTAAGCTGTTCAAAGAATATTTGGATATCTTTGCCTGGGGTTATGAGGATTTGAAAGCCTATGATACCAGCATCATACAACACAGGATTCCAATAAAGGAAGACCAAAAATCGTTCAGACAGAAACTTAGGAGGATAAATCCCAAGTTGTTCCCGCTGATAGAAAAGGAAATCAAAAAATGTACGATGCCAAAATCATAGTCCCGTTGCGTTTTTCCAAAAGGGTCTTTAATTTGGTCCCTACACGTAAGAAATCTGGTGAAATCAGACTTTGCATAGATTTTCGAAATCTGAATAAGGTCTCCCTGAAGGATAATTACCCCTTGCCAAAAATGGACCACATCCTTCAAAGGGTAGTCAGATCCAGTCGAATATCTTTGCTGGATGGTTTCTCGGGTTACAATCAGGTCCTAGTTCACCCGGATGACCAAGACAAAACCGCTTTCACCACACCATGGGGCACTTTCATGTATGTGAAAATGCCTTTTGGTCCGAGGAACGCAGGAGCCACATTCTAGAGGGCAATGGATATTGCCTTCGTGGAAGAATCAGGTAAGTTTATTGTCATCTATTTAGATGATGTAACTGTGTTCTCTCGATCTGATGACGAACACCTGTGACACCTCAGATGAGTCTTCAAGAAATGTAGAAGTTGGGATTTCTTTAAATCCTAAGAAAATCCTTTTTGGGTTAGAGGAAGGAAAACTGCTAGGGCACATCATCTTCAAGGACAGAATCAAAATTGACCCTAGCAGAATCGAGGCCATACAAAAATTAGAACACCCAAGAAACCTTAAAGAGCTACAGTCTTTTATCGGGAGAATAAACTTTCTATGAAGATTCATTCCCAATCTGGCAGAGCTCCTCAGAAACATTACAAATATGCTTTAAAAAGATGTAAAAATAAAATGGGACTCCGAGTCTAGACAGTCTTTCGAACAAGTAAAACGAGCACTCACAAAAGCCCCTGTTTTGATCAATCCTGATTTTATTAAAGATTTCTATCTTTTTTCTTTCACTTCCGAACATACTATAGCAGTGGTATTACTACAAAATAACAATGAAGGGTATGAACAACCCATAGCTTTCTTTAGTAATGCATTAAGAGACGCTTATCTGAATTACAAGATTATGGAGAAACAAGCTTTTGCCTTGGTGAAAGATATAAAGGATTTTAGGGTCTACATTCTCCATTCTCATACCATTGCATATGTTCTGAATGCAGTAGTAAAATACATTCTGACACAGGACAACCCTGACGGAAGAAGGGGAAAATGGATTGATGTCATTTTAGAATACGGCATAGAGATTAAGCCTACGAAACTAATCAAAGGTCGAGGCCTTGCTAAATTAATGGTTGAATCTAATTTCCATGCTCTTGACATTAATTTTTTAGCTACAGCAGGTGAACAGGGCGAGATGGCGACTCCAAGCGTGAGAGAAGTATTTCTCAACTCCCCATGGTACGCATACCTTATATTCGTTCTGCAAAATTTACAAGCTCCCCCTGGTTTGACTAAGGCTAAAGCTAGATTTTCAAAGTTGAAAGCCTTAAAATTCTGTATTCTAGAAGGCAATTTGTATTGGAAAGATCCTGGAGGCATTCTGTTAAATTGTTTATTGAAAGATGAAGCTGACAAAGTGTTACAAGAATTTCATGCAGGAGAATGTGGTGGCCATCTGAACTGGAAGGTTACAGCCAACAAAATACTCAGAGTTGGTTTCTATTGGCCCACCCTTGTTCACCGATGTACATCATAAAGTGACCGCATGTCATCAATGTCAACTGTTTGAAGGCAAAAGGAAACTCCTCCCTCTACCTCTGAAACTGATCTCAGTCGAAGACCCTTTCCAGCAATGGGGACTGGACTTCAATGGAGAAATACACCCCCCTTCTTTAGGCCAACACAGGTGGATTCTCACTACCACAGATTATTTTACCAAATGGATCGAAGCAATACTAGCAGGCAAGCCACTGACTCTGTTATTATCAAATTCCTTGAAAATAATATTTTGTCTCACTTTGGATGTCCTAGAAAGATTATAACTGATAATGCATTTGTTTTTCGGTCGAAGAGGCTCATAGATTTCTGCAACCAGTATCACATTGGTTTGGGGAATTCCACAGCTTACTACCCTCAGGGGAATGGGATGGCGGAATCTTCAAACAAAAATTTGGTAAATATCATCAAGAAAACATTGTAGGAAAACAAAAAATCTTGGCATAACAAGTTGGTGTTCGCATTATGGACTGACAAACTGACCACTAAAAGGTCAATTGGTATGTCACCATACTAGCTGGTCTATGGCACAGAGGCAATTTTCCCCACTTCTTTAGGAGTCCCTGTCATGAAGTTACTTCAAGATGTACAAGCTGAGCCAAATGACTCACAGAGAAGGATCAGCCAGATGATCCATTTGCAGCAGTCTAGGGAAGAAGTTTTCAACAAGACCCAGGTAATCCAAGAAAACATCAAGAAGATCTTTGACAAAATAACCAAGGAAGATGATTTTGAGCCAGGAGATTTGGTGCTGAGATGGGACGCCAGAAATGAAGACAAGGGAAAGCATGGAAAATTTGACACTTTGTGGAGAGGACCATACATGATCCAAGCTTTCAGGGGAAACAATGTTTTCTTGCTAAACAACGCTGATGGGACAGATCTTCCAGGAGGACCTGTAAATGGCAGAATGCTGAAACATTATGTGCCCCCTCAGTAGAGATTCAAGTTTTCACTCTTCATTGTACATACCATTTTTTATTTTTATTTTTCGCCTGCATTTTCTGAGTGAAGAACATTAGTCAGTTGGTTGAAGTCCGAAGAGAAGGCCCTAAGCTGTTGACCACGATTCTTTCAATTTTTGAGAATAAAGTCAATCAATCAACGAAGGCTATTAGGCAGAAGTTTTTAGAATGGCAGGAACCAGGATTCTTGGCACTTCACAGGGCAAGTACCATCCCTAGGTGGAGCCGTCGTTATCATCCTATAAGTTATAGGATCAACTGGTGACTGAGATATTATCTGTCTCTAGTGTTTTTGTTGACAATTGATTTTTCATCCTGCAAATAATTTGAAAAAGAAAGAAGAGAAAAAAGAAAAAAGGAAAAAGAAAGAAAAGAAAAAAGAAAAAAGAAAAAAGAATGAAAAAGAAAAGAAAAAGAGGGCATAAAAAGAATTTCAATAAAAGCCCCATGCAATAATAGTGACTTGGTCCATACCTTTCAAGCATGGCCAAGTTCTTTTTAAATTGATGTTGATAGGGTAGTGAATGAATTTGGCTAAACAGTCTAATCTTAGCCAAAGTGTCTAGGTTAGATTAGTGAATAAATTTGGCCAGATTGTCTAATCCTAGTCAGATAGCCCCAGGGTAGAGTAAATTCTTAACCCAACATTCTAATCTGGGTTAACTGTCATAGGAAACTTGGTTAGGATACAGGTTAGTTGCATTGTTGCTTCATTTCAATAAGAACTAGTTTGATGATTTATGGTGCACAATCATTTGGATACTTAAATATTGCTCGACTAACCCCTTGGTGGTGCAACCATGAAAAGTTTGGGGAAAATACATGAAAAGCATTTATCCAAAGTTTTTTATGTGTACGTTTTGTTCACACCCTCACTTATGCTCCGATCGTGTATCAATGGTCCAGATGATCGCACCCAGATCTACTGTGGATAGATCATTCCGGACCCCCTCGACCGTTCTGCTTTTAACTTGGGGGGGGGGGGCCCGAAATTGGGAATAAAACAGGCACGCATATCGAGGGCTTAGGGTCAAGTGCTCAAACCTACAGTCAGTGTTGGGTTCCGGACCCCCCCATCCATTCTACCTTTAATGGGGGGGGGGGGGGGTCTGGAATGAGTGATAAGGAGCGTGCAAAGATCTGCGGCTCAGAAGAAGGCATGCAGCTCAATGACCCAAAATGGATTTTGGACCCCCCCAGATGATCTGCGTTTAACCGAGGGGGGGGGTACGGAATGGAATCTTCCTTCTAATGGGCCCCTCTTTATACGTGGCATCATTTTAATGGTCCCGAGTTCCATCACCGTCTGATGTCTGACAGACCTCCATCACCTCTGGACGTCACCTTCCACCTTTCCCGAAATGGTCATGTCCCATAACTACTGTCAGTCCTTCCCCCCCATTCGCTCATGGAAAGCCCCTTACTATGATTTTTACCTCCAATCGATAGCCGCCACATCACCCATTTGTATCCCTCAGTCACCGTCACCCACCATCTCACCCTCAAATGATCCGTTGGCCATTTATTACAGGATAACCTATCCGTTATCCAACTGACCTGTCTCCCATGCCCAACCGACCCCCGTTTACTTAAAAATACCATTATTCCCCTTACTTCCACTATTCACCCATCACACCAGAGAAATTCACCGCTTACTCTTCCGTTACATTCTGTTGCCCTCATCCATAGTCAGTCGCCTCCACTAACGTTGTGTTTTATTGCAGATACTGTTGCAAAAATGGCGCCAAAGTCAAAACAAGCAGAAGGAGAGGAGAATCCGTTTCTCCCGCCTCCTGTCGACCTGGAAAGGATCCCACTAGTCGACAAAGACTGATTAATTGTAGATACAAAATGCGATTTTGATTTCTCAGACCTTCAGTCATGGCTCAAGGAATTTTTCCTGGACCAGAGTGATGAAATTGGACTCTGGGAGTCCAATTTACCCCTCTACCTTTTCCCTCAGATCCACCATTTTCCTGAGTTCTCTCTCAAGTGTCAAGCCCACTATATTCTTGAACAAAGAGTCATCATCTCCTCGTCCGGAGAAATCCTATTCCTCATCACGCCCGAATCCATGGACCAGATGATGCAAATCCCCCGAGCTGACTCTGCTTCTCCCTTCAACCTGAAAATTCTTACAGAATTATACCAGAAAATGAATTTCCCCCAACGAGCTCAAATATTCGAGCTCTTCCTTCCCCCATCCACTCAATTTCCTCCACAAATCCTCCTTACCCGTCTTCCATGTTCTCGACCAAAGGGAACCAGGTCATATCATCCCTTTGTGCTTTGTTAGGATACTATTTTGATCAGTGGGTAGATGAACCCATTCTAGGTTTTCTATCCATGTTCTCTACCGATGAAAAGCCCACCACCCAGTTTGATTTTAGCACATTCTTGGCAGACAATATTCACGAACAGTTCATGAATTTCAGCATGGAAGGCATGTTCAGATACTCATCGGTACTAGCATACTTGTTCGTCTTCTTCCAGGCGGATAAATTTGGCTTTTCCATGCAGAAGATGGATAGAGATGGTAAACCTCAGGCAGTCATAGCGTGGACCTCCTTGCTAAATCACAACTCCACTGATTTCAATTTCGAGGAGTTCATCGACCAATTCTACCACCCTGTAGTAAGTATGCTAGGCTGAATTCCCGAGCCTCGAATAAACGATGAAGTTCAAAGGATCTTGCATCTCTCAGACAACACAAAGACTGGGGATTGGTACTTGTATAAAGATTACACCGAGATCAAAGTATACGGGTGCGAGTTGGCACCATATAAGCTACCCAAGTATCTGCCTGTAAGAATTTTTTCTCTATAATATATAAGGTAGATAATAAATTTCGATGATATCCACTTTGTGTCATTGAAAAAAAAGAAGCAGCTAAGAATCAAAGGGCAGATTGGCTCCTTCATCTGCAACAATCGTGGAGCTGGGGAAGAAGCAGACAGGATGTTGAGGGAGATGAAGTTCTTCATGAGTTCCCCATGGCATTATGATCCATGTGGGATCATCTCAGAGATGAGGGTGAAGAACAAAGACATCCCTTATGTTCATGTGTCTAGGCCTGAAATTGAGAAGTTCGCAATCAGACGGCCTGGGAGCCCAACACATTGGTCGAAGTACAACAGTAGGATCCCCCAGCCATTGTATCTTAAACAACCATGCCACAGGTCCGGAAGGAAAAAAGGCCTCGACAAGATTTATCTCTGTCTGTCATGAAGGTATCATCCGAAGAGTTCCAGCTACATACTAAGAGGCCCAAGAAAATTCCAGTTCCGGGCTCGTCTGGAAAGAAAGAAGCCCCGCATACAACAACGACCAAGGTTGATAGGCCACCCTTCGGTTTGAGCCTCCATAAGGCCATAACCTCAGCAGTGACAGAAAAATCTACAAATCCTCCATTGACCACTCAGCCAGGCAAGGTAGGACCCAAGCTGAGCATTTTTGAAAAATATGAGCTGATAAAGAAAAGGAACCAGACCCTGACCAACAATACTTGCGCCCAATTCTGGAAGTAGACATCGACTGTGCAACATAGGTTGCTGTCATCATTCGACACCGATAAGGGAAGAATGCATATGGAATTCCTCCAGGCACAGGTACCAGACCCCAAGGTGATCACTGACTATAAAAGGGCCACCTTCGAATTCCAAACGAAGGACGTGCATCCATCCAACCAGATGGATCTGCACAAGCAGACAGGGGAAATGGTTTTCTATACATTGGTGCATGCTTCCACTTCTGCATCCAAATTGTAGGTGTCTCTGAACAATGTTCAAATACAATTGAAGTTGGAGAAGATATCGTCCTTTGCCAAGGACAACAGAATCAAGACTATGGAGGAGCTGGTCCTCAAGATCGACTATGATCCCTCAAACATGAAAGTAGCTGACGAAATGATAAAGAAGAAGAACACTGACATTGCCTCCTTGAGGAAACAACTGAAGCTCCCGCCCACAGAGGACTCGCAGGTGAAGGAGATAGCAGAGAAAGAAGTTGAGAAAGATGAAATGCTCAAGCTGCTCATGGAGAAAAATGCATAGCTCAAAGAAATGGAAGTTGAGATGGAGAAACTATTAAAAGAGAAGGAGGAGATGAAGATAATGGAATTCATTCCATTGAGTGCCATTCCAATTTCAGGAGTGAGTACAACATCAGTGACAGAAATCCCATCCGCAACTACATTGACATCCTAGGAGAAGACAGTCGACTGGGCTAAATCCATGGAAAAAATGAACCTACAGGAAACAGAGATCAACGGGCTAAAAAAGGAGATTGAGAACCTCCAGGAACTCAAATCTTCCTTCCAGACTAGCCTCTCCAAGGAAAATAAGGTGACTGATCAGCTCAAACAGGAGTTACAGTAGCTCCGAAAGAAGACAGTGGCAGGAAAGACATTGGCCGAGGTTAAAAGAGTGTATGGACAGACATCACTAAGTCCATAAACGAGATATGGCCCATGATCCAGATCAAGTTTGAGTAGAATGAATTGTTCTAGAGGAGAAAGCAGGCCATTGAGAAGATCAGAGTAGAATTGGGAGACATGCCAACACAGGCAAACGAGATCATCAAGTTCCTCAATTCTAAGACCAGGGAAGCACTGGAAGACCTGAAAATTGAAGACAAAATAGAGACCATCCTTGAGGTCAAAAGAGTTTTGACCAAGAGAGGATTAATGCTTCAGCTGGAAGAAAAGGTTTAGGCCATGGACCTAGGGGTACAAATATTCTTTAGTAAGATTGAAGCTCTCCAGAAGAAAGGTCTTCCTGGTCTGAAGGTAATCAATGATGAATTGATGACTCTCCCATATTACAAGAAGAGATTGGCTGATGTGTCTAAGGACAGTTCAAAGTTTGCAGGGATTCAAGGGAGCATCATCGGAAAGGAATTTCTAGATGCCCTTCAGTGGGACATCAACATCCAACACGAGATTCGATACATTTTCCTCACTAAGCCTACATTTTCCAAGTATACAGAGATGGACAAAGTGTATCGAAGGCTGCTCAAAGTCAACATGCCCAGTCATCTTAGATGGGAGGAACTCTGTGATCTGATCGATTAGCAGATGCGCTGTCCCATTCTAGTCATTTGTCCAATCAGATGAGGTTGTGCAGAGGCTTCATCAACGGCCCACCCAGAAATCAGCGTGCAGTTACACCATGTCATCAAGCAGTTCCTAGATTTAGGAAATTTGTTAAATTAGTTAGGCTATCTTCGCACCCTGACGCTATCAGACTATAATACTTTTGAAGAGATCTTCCATTAATAAAAAGGAGGCACTTTTACAAGATTCTTGTGTGTATTCACTGGTGATGTTTTCTCTCTAAGTTGAATGTTATTCTCGCTTTGTCATCATACTGTTTTCTGAATCTAATCTTTAAGAGTAATGAATGTTGCAGGATTTATCTCGTATACCCTATTTCTGACTCGAAAGATTTTAGTGTTTATCTTTTGGTGTTGTCAATAAAGAAATTCTTAATTACTTCTTTGTTGAAATTATCTTTCTCATCTTTTCTGCTATCCATCATTTATGCTATTAAAAGACCCAGTGATTATATTATCTCGCCCCGTGAAAGTTTTCCTTTACGTTTCTGGTTCGGATTTCATATTTTATTAAAACATAGACCCCATAGCCCAATGGATGTGTAGATTGTCTCAACCAATTCGAAAAACACTTTAACAACAAAACCGACCTATTTCTTTACCTAGCCTAATATTTAAAATTGGAAACATAGCTAAATCATATAGAGAGATCCCTCTCTGAAGTTGGAAGGGCTAGATCCCAGCTTCAAAAGTGATTGGATAAAGTTACCTTTGTAGATTTCTTCTTTCGTCAACCTCTAGGAAATTTACCAAGTGCTAACATAGTGGCGACTCCACTGGGGAACATAACTAAAAATTTATAATTTCACGTTTTCTTTTCCCTAAAAAGAAAGTTTGTTCCTGGAATATTGCATATTTGATAAGAAAGTAATGTTTAGAGGTTGATTAAACTTTGTACATATTATTTTCGGACTCATAAAACTAAAAAGTATATATATAAAAAACCAAAAAGAATTCTGGCTCCCAAGAAAGTTTATACTCGACACATCCAGACCCAGAACCTCCGATAGTGACAGATAACCCAGAACAATTGCTTAGGAAAAAGACCATAGCTGAAGGCTCAGTGATTCATACTCCCTTGCATAAGTCCCTTTCCTTTTCAGGGAAACCAATTACCTTGCAAAACCCTGACTTTGACACCTTTTCCCAACAAAGCCTAGTTAGAACACGGTCCGATAGTTTTGTGACTGGAATCATTTTTGACCCAACCGTTTTACAACCTCGAACCCCTGAAGTTGTGTCTCCCACTGCGAAACTGCGAATCACTCCCTTAGTGTCATCCAGTCCTTCCTCGTCCTTATCTTCAGTCACTACCTCACTGATCATCCAGTCTGTTATCCCACCTCCTCCACACATCATGGCAACTCGATATGATCCCTTGGTGTTGGTTGTGCCTCTTCATGCCATGCCCCAAGAATATCAAACGAGACTTCCATAGTTTGATGCTACAGGACCTTTGAGCACACAACATCATGTAGATAAAATGAATGATTACTATGATCTGCATGAAGTTGATGAGGCTGACGTTCAAATGAGATTGTTTGCTCAAAGTTTGATAGGTGACGTTAAAAAATGATACAAAGGGTTGCGTTCCGCCTCAGTCCTTCACCTTACCGCATTCCAAAGAAGTTTTATAGACAGATGGGAGGTAAAGAAAAACCCTCTGCAAATTTTGTCAGAATATGAAAATATCATAAGAAATCAAGGTGAGACAGTGCAAGATTACTGCATTTGTTTCAATAACCTATACAATGAAATCCCAGCTGA
>JZKD02S0730964.1:784172-815043 GCA_000966675.3 Picea glauca | reverse complement strand
TGGATGTAGCCCACACTGGGTGAACCACGTAAATCTGTGTCTCTCTTGTATTGTGTGTCTTTTGTGTTTTTGTTTCTGCATTTGTTTTATTTTATTGCTCCGCGGTCCTGTTTTTGTAACAGTGGGATCACATTCTGCTGCATACAGAATTTGCTTATAATGATTCGATCAATAGAAGCATAGGGAAAAGTCCATTCCAAAATGTAGCCAAGGGGAGTTTTTGAATTGAAGGATTCAGAACAGAATGAAACTAGAAGTGCTAGTGCAAAGGATTTTGTAGAGGCAACGAAGGAACTTCACAGCCAAGTTAAGGAACGATTGCAGAATTTGAGTCAAGAGTAAAAATGCAGAGCAAATCAACACAGGAAAGAACTTCAGTTTGAAGTTGGTGATCTGATTCTTGCACATCTGAGGAAAGAAAGGTTCCCAAGGGGAACATATAACAAACTGAAAATTTAGAATATTGGACCATGCAAGATTGTAAAGAAATTTGGGGCAAATGCATATGAGATCGAATTACCTGATGGGATTGGAATTTCATCGATATTTAACATCTCATATTTGTACCCTTACAGAGATGAAGAAGAAGGAGAAGAGAATGAACAGACAGAGGTTTAGTGGACTAAACAAATGCTTATAGCTAAAAATCCATAGATGGAAAGTATACTTGACAGGAGAATCAGGAAGAAGACCAGGAGGAAAGAGTATTTTGAATACTTGGTCAAATGGTAGGGACATCTAGTTGAAGATGCCAGTTGGGAAGATGAAGCAAGAATTCAGAAGCATGGACAGACCGTCCAAGAGCTCATGAAAATTTTCAAGAAAGGGAGTATGATGCAAGAGCATCGCAATCAACCAGCCAAGCAAGCATGAAGGAAAAAGATAGTTGGAAAGTGCAACATACATTTTACATGTTTTGGAAATTCTTTTGAAGCATTAATGTAATGGTTAAAGGGAAGCATACTTGCGTATTGTAAACAGATCATGAGCGATTCTCTCTCATCTGTAGGAGGTAGAGGCATTTATGCATAGTTAATGAAAGTAGGTAGATTTAAATTCTAGATTAGACAGTTTTAGGAACAAGAGGGAAAACGACTATAGACACCCTCATCTTTGTATCATTGTATCAATCAGATTTAGATCAATTGAGGCACATTAGCATAGAGAAGAGGAGAGTTGTAGTAGAGAGTTGTAGAGAAGAACCCATGTACACAAGTTCTAAATTAATATATGAAGCTTTGATTCAGACTCATGGTGTTATGATGCTTTCTATGTATACATGCTAATTGATCTACTTATGGTTGTTTTATTCTCTCTGTCATGCATTTGTTGTTATGTATGTGAATGTATGTTTTCAAGTTGGATGTTTGAAGTCTGAGAGAGAGAGAGGAAATGAGTTTCAATTGTTTCTCATCCTAAGTGAGAGGTTCCTGTAAGTAGTGCAGTGAAATGTCCACTAGGAGTGCATTGACGAAGGCTCAAAGTTTATCTCTGAAAGCTCAGGAGGGATACCATTGTTCTTGTTTCAGTAGAAGTGCAAGACAAGCACAAAAGCTGTGCAAGGTGTGCACAGGCTGGTCGAGACTTTAGAAATTTTCAACTAAGGTTGAGAGATTGAAGGACTGTTGTTGCAGAGAAAGTGCACAGAGTCATGAGTTCAAATACCTAGAAGTATTTGAAGGATTGCCACAAAGAGTGTGTACAGGAGTTCTTTTGTGATTTGAGGTTGTCAGAGAAAATATCAGAAGGGTTAACGCCTTTGAAGTGTTCAAAGGGGGGATTCGAAGTCATTTCAAAGGATTTGGGTTCCAGTATAAGAATATTGGTTCATTTTGAAGGAGCTGTTAAGGAAGAAATCAAGCTGTCAAAATTTTCCAAGGAGAACTCCCGAAATCACGAGAACCGTAAGATCAAAAGAAGTTACAAGGTGGATAAGGAGGGATGAATCCATCACTCTGGTAATAGGAGTCAATGTGGATTGTTGATCATGATCTATTGGAGCGTCAGATTATTTCGAGAATCGGCATTTCAACATTCATGTTGACAAGGAGTAGAGTGCTCCATATCAGAAGCTCCGAAATTGCAAAACGTGAAATACCTTTGGAGGAGCGTTTCGACATTTCAGCATTTCAGGATCCGGGATCTCGAGGAGACAGTGATTTGGAATCAAGATTTCTGAACTCCTGGTTCATGAAATCCCGAGGAAAAGAAAATCATTTCGGCATTTCGGGATTCGGAATACCGGAAGTCCTGAGGACAAGGAGCTTGGACCTTTGCACTTAGAATTTTGAAGTTGCGAGATCTGGGATATTGTGAAGTGGTATTTCAAAATTTTTGGAATCGACATTTCAACATTCCTATTGACAAGAATTTGGGCTCTTCACATGAGAACTTCCCAAATTACGAAACGCGAAATAGTGTGAGGTGGCGTTTCGAAAATTCGGTGTTTCAGGGTTCGGGAACCCGAGAGGACAGTTTTCTGGGATCGAGAGTCTTGGACTCCCAGTACCCGAAAGTCTGAAATCATGTGGTTCGTCAGATCGAGTGGAGGCTTATAGCCATTGATCCTATTGGAGATATCATTTCAGAGTTTCGAGGTTTGTGGAGGTTAGAGAGCCAGAAGCCTTACATCAGGACTCGCAAAATCATGAAGTTTGAAACCTCGAAAAGGTGAAAAGTTTTGATAGAAGCCAGTCTTTTTCTAAACGTTTTGGGTTTCGACATTTCGACAGTTGTGAAGGAAAGAGGTAAGGATTCCTTGTTCTGGAACTCCCGAAGTCACGAAATGCAATATAGCTGTGTAGGAGGACATGGCCAAGCATTTTGGGAAAATCGGCATTTCGGGTTTCGAAAGGTGGAAAGGTCAAGAACCTTGACAACAGGATTCACGAAATCGTGAAATCCAAAATCCCGAAAGGGAGAGAAAAGGAAAAGTCCCGATAAGGAAAAAGGGCGCGATCATTGTTATTGTGGTCAGGAGAGTTGAGTGATGCTTTGTGTTGGTTCACATGGGGAATACTCATAAGGACCTGTGGAAAAACATTGTTGTTGTGTGTGTGTAGGATTCCTTCTGGAGGAACCTAAGAGTCAATCAGACTCAGGAGAGAAGATTTAGAACAATCCTATGCAAACTTTGGCCTGAGGGTTGGGGGTCTGCGTTAGTGTGGTATCAGAGCATAGAAAGAGTTCTTTGCTTTCTATAGCAGAGAAAAGAGAAAAGCTTTGCAGCCATGCCCCCGAGAAGAAGAGATAGGCCTATGCCAATGCCTGATCCAACGGTGGAAAGAGAAATGCGTGAACTACATGCTAGGCTTGATGCCATAGAGACACCACAGAGGTGCACAATCAATTTTGGGGATGTCAGTGTGGATGAAAGTGAAAATGAAGTTGGAAACGAGGGAGAAGAAGTTTCAGCCAAAGATGCAGCAGATGAACGCCTATTCAGGGTTGTTGCAAGGATAGGTTCCAGGGAAAAAATGGAGATTCAAATGTATGAGGGGAACCTGGACATTGAAGAGCTTCTAGACTAGATTAAATCTCTGGATAAATATTTTGACTATGAGGATGTCGAGGAAGACAAGAAAGTCAAACATGTTGTCACAAGACTTAAAGCGCATGCAGCATTATGGTGGGATGAATTGCAAGATGACAGACACTACAAAGGCAAGCATAAAATCAAAAGTTGGGATAGAATGGTTGTGAAGATGAAAGCCAAATTTATACCCAAGGATTATCAAATCACTCTGTTTCGGAGAATGCAGAACTTGAGACAGAATTTGATGATAGTAAAAGAATACACTGAAGAATTCTACAAATTAAACATCAAGGCAGGTCATCGGGAAAGCGATGATGAAAAGGTTTCCAGGTACATGAATGGTCTGAGATATGACATCCAAGATGAGATGAGAATGATGACGCTTAGAAATGTGGTAGATGCTTATCAGATGGCTCTGAAAGCTGAAGAGAAGCTGAGCTGGAAGCAAGGTCAGAGAGGCTGAGGTAGAAGTCAAGGCAGAGGCAAAACAATTGCCCAAGACAGGAATCAGAAACCTAAAGAAGAGTGGAAGAAACCTCAAAATCAAACTAAGAGAGGTGGAAGCTCACAGAGAGGACAATATGCTGATAGAAATACTTTTCCTCGAGCCAGAGGAAGAGGAGGAGGCAGAGGTGTTGAAATAAAATGCTTTACCTATGGAAAAAATGGACACAAGTCCTATGAATGTCCAAATAGAAAGAAAGAGAGAGGTGAAACTCACATTAACGAAGCACAAGGATGGAATGTTGAGGCAGAAGATGCTGAGGGTGGAAGATCACTGATGATGAGGAAAGTTTTCTTAACGCCAGAGAAGGAGGTAGAGAACCCAGTCCAAAAGAACAGACTTTTTCGTACTGCTTGCAAAACCAAAGACAGGGTATGCAAAGTCATCGTGGACAGTGGTAGCATAGATAATCTCATTTCTACAGATATGGTAGAAAAGCTGGAGCTGGAGACTATTGAACATCCAAGCCCATACAGAGTTTCGTGGGTACAAAAAGGTTATCAGGTAAATGTCACTAAACAATGTCTAGTTGAATTTAAAATAGGAGGATATAAGGATGAAATACTATGTGATGTCACTCCCATGGATGTTTGTCATCTATTGCTGGGTAGACCGTGGCAATATGACAAGAATGTGATTCATGATGGGAGAAAGAACACATACACCCTGGAGAAGAATGGGAGAACTCACATGTTGTTGTTGATTAAGGATAAAAGAACGAAACAAGGAAGACACACAATTTATTGTGTTCAGGAAACCTAGAATTGTTTTAACTAGTACAAGAGTGGATGATTTACCGGAGGAAATCTAGAAGTTGCCGGAAGAGTTTGTTGATATAGTAGTGGATGAACTACCTTGTTCATTGCCACCAATTAGAAGTACAAGTCATCACATCGATCTTATACCTAGATTCAGTTTACCGAACAAAGCCGTGTACAGATTGACGCCGCAGGAGAATGAGGAGGTCAAGAGACAAGTCCAGGACTTAATGGACAAAAGGTTGATTCAAGAAAGCTTGAGTCCATGCGTTGTTCCAACAGTGCTCAGCCCAAAGAAGGATGGAGGCTAGAGAATGTGTACAGACTCGAGGGAAATCAACAAGATTACCATCCGATACAGATTTCCATTACCAAGGATGGATGATTTGATGGATTGCTTGAGTGGAGAAAATTTGTTTTCAAAGATTGATTTGAAAAGCGGGTATCATCAGATTTGTATGAGAGAAGGTGATGAATGGAAGACATCCTTCAAGACAAATGAAGGGATGTATGAATGGCTTGTTATGCCATTTGGCTTAACAAATGAACCCAGTACTTTCATGAGATTGATGAATGAAGTCCTGAAGGATTTCATAGGAAAATTCATCATCATATATCTTGATGATATATTAATTTTGAGCAAGACAAAAGCAGAACACTTGAAGCATTTAGCTACATTGATGAGGAGATTACAGCAACAGAAGTTGCTGATAAATATGAAGAAATCAACATTTATGAGGACATAACTCATTTATTTGGGTTTTGTTATCTCTGCAGATGAGCTGAAAATGGATCCAGATAAGGTAGAGGTGATTAAGAATTGGCCATCACCGTAAAGTGTATTTGAGGTTCGAAGCTTCTGCGGATTAGCTAGTTTCTATAGGAAATTCATCCGAAATTTTAGTGGGATTAGCGCACCAATGATGGACATGGTGAAGAAAAGATGCAAATATTTTCATTGGACAGAGGAAGCAGAAAAAAGTTTCAACTTGCTGAAGAAAAAGATTACTGAACAGCCAATTCTGGTGTTGCCAGATTTCAGTAAGACATTTCAGGTCAAGTGTGACGCTAGTGGATTTTCAATTGGAGCAGTCTTAAGTCAAGATGACAAACCGATCACATACTTCAGTGAGAAACTAAATGAAGTGAAGGTTAAGTACTCCACATATGAAAAAAAATTCTATGCAATCATACAAGAGTTAAAGAAATGGAGACATTATTTGGTTCCTAAAGAGTTTGTTTTGTACAATGATAATCATGCTTTACAATTTGTGACTCAACATGAGAAGTTGAACCAAAGACATGTTAAATGGGTTGAATACATGGAGAATTTTACTTTTGTAATTAAACATATTTTTGGAACTGCTAACAAAGTTGTTGATGCTTTGAACAGGAAATGTTTGTTTATGCAGGAGTTCAGAGTCAAAACATTGGGTTTTGATAACCTCAAGGACATGTACAGAGATGACCCAGATTTCAAAGAGGCATATGAGGCATCTGAGAATCCAATTCTCAAGGACAGAAGTCAATGGACTGAATATATGATCCAAGATGGATTATTATTCAGAGACAATCAATTATGTATTCCAAAATGCTCCATGAGGGAGAATCTGCTGAAAGAAAAACATAGTGGAGGATTGGTCGGACATTTTGGTCATGACAAAATGTTCTCGAAATTAAATGTCTCATATTTTTGGCCAGGGATGAGGATAGATGTCAAAATATTTGTGGACAGATGTAGAATTTGTCAGCACACAAAGGGAAAAAGGCATAACACAGAGTTGTACCAGCCATTACCCATACGAGAAAGGCCATGGGATGCAGTGAGCATGGATTTTATATTAGAGCTGCCAAGAACACAAAGAGAATTTGATTTAATCTTTGTGGTGGTAGACAGATTTTCAAAGATGGCACATTTTATACCATGTTAGAAAACCAGCGGCACAAGTCATATTGCAAACCTGTTTTTCAAAGAAGTCATCAGACTTCACGGTTTGCCAAGAAGTATTGTTTAAGATCGGGATACCAAGTTCGTTAGGCATTTTTGGAGGAATTTATGGAAGAAGCAGGGGACAAGTTTGTCATTTAGCTCATCTTATCATCCTCAAACGGATGGGCAAACAGAAGTTGTGAACAAGAGCTTGGGAGATTTACTGAGGAGCCTAGTGACTGAACACCATAGTCAGTGGGATCACATTTTTCCACAGGGGAAATTTGCTTATAATGATTTGATCAATAGAAGCACATTGCAGAGTCCATTCCAAATTGTGTATGGATTGCAACCAAGGGGAGTTTCTGAATTGAAGGATTTAGAACAGAATGAAACTAGAAGTGCTACTATAGAGGATTTTGCAGAGGCAATGTAGGAACTTCATAGCCAAGTTAAGGAACGATTGCAAAATTCGAGTCAAGAGTACAAATGCAGAGCAGATCAACACAGCCAATAACTTCAGTTTGAAGTTGGTGATCTGATTCTTGCACATCTGAGGAAAGAAAGGTTCCCAAGGGGAACATATAACAAACTGAAAATGAATAAGATTGGACCATGCAAGATCGTAAAGAAATTTGGGGCAAATGCATATGAGATCGAATTATCCGATGGGATCGGATTTTCACCGATATTTAACATCTCAGATTTTCACCCTTACAGAGTTGAAGAAGCAGAAGCGGAGAATGAACAGACAGAGGTTCAATGGACTAAACAAATGCCTATAGCTGAAAATCCACAGATGGAAAGTATACTTGACAGGAGAATCAACAAGAAGACCAGGAGGAAAGAGTATTTTGAATACTTGGTCAAATGGAAGGCACATCAAGTTGAAGATACCATTTGGGAAGATGAAGCAAAAATTCAGAAGCATGGACAGACCGTGCAAGAGCTCATGAACAGGAATTCATGAAAATTTTCAAGCAAGGGAGTATGATGCAGGAGCATCTCAAGCAGCCAGCCAAGCAAGCATGAAGGCAGAAGACAACTGAAAAGTGCAACATACATTTTACATGTTTTGGAAATGTTTTTGAAGCATTAATGTAATGGTTAAAGGGAAGCGTACTTGCGTATTGTAAATAGATCATGAGCGATTCGCTCTCATCTGTAGGAGGAAGAGGCATTTATGCATAGTTAATGAAAGTAGGTAGATTTAAATTCCAGATTAGACAGTTTTAGGAACAAGAGGGAAAACGACTATAGGCACCCTCATCTTTGTATCATTGTATCAATCAAAATTAGATCATTTGAGGCACATTAGCATAGAGAAGAGGAGAGTTGTAGCAGAGAGTTGTAGAGAAGAACCCATGTACAAAAGTTATGAATTAATATATGAAGTTTTGATTCAAACTCATGGTGTTATGATGCTTTCTGTGTATACATGCTAATTGATCTGCTTATGGTTGTTTTATTCTCTCTGTCATGCATTTGTTGTTATGTATGTGAATGTATGTTTTCAAGTTGGATGTTTGAAGTCTGAGAGAGAGAGGAAATGAGTTTCTATTATTTCTCATCCTGAGTGAGAGGTTCCTACAAGGAGTGCAGTGAAACGTCCGCAAGGATTGCATTGACGAAGGCTCAAAGTTTATCTCTGAAAGCTCAGGAGGGATATCGTTGTTCTTGTTTCAGCAGAAGTGAAAGACAAGCACAGAAGCCATGCAATGTGTTTGCAGGCTGGTCGAGACTTTAGAACTTTTCAACTAAGGTTGAGAAATTGAAGGACTGTTGTTGCAGAGAAATTGCACAGAGTCGTGAGTTCAAATACCCAAAAGTAATTGAAGGATTGCTGCAAAGAGTGCGTGCAAGAGTTATTTTGTGGTTTGAAGTTGTCAGAGAAAAGATCAGAAGGGTTAACACCTTTGAAGTGTTCAAAGTGGGGAGTTGAAGTCATTTCGTAGGATTTGGGTTCTAGTATAAGAATACTGGTTCATTTCAAAGGAGCTATTAAGGAAGAAATCGAGCAGTCGGAATTCTCCGAGGAGAACTCCAGAAATCACGAGAACCGTAAGATCAAGAGAAGTTACAAGGTGGATAAGGAGGGATGAATCCATCACTCTGGTAACAGGAGTCAACGTGGACCATTGATCGTGATCTGTTGGAGCGTCAGATTATTTTTGGAATCGACATTTTGGCATTCCTGTTGATAAGGAATAGAGTGCTCCATTTCATAAGCTCCGAAATCGCAAAAAGCGAAATACCTTTGGAGGAGCGTTTCGACATTTCAACATTTCAGGATTTGGGATCTCAAGGAGACAATGATTTGGAATTGAGAGTTTTGAACTCCCGGTTTGCGAAATCCCGGGGAAAAGAAAATCATTTCGGCATTTTGGGATTCAGAATACCGGAAGTCCCGAGGAAAAGGAGCTTGGGCCCTTTCACTTAGAATTTTGAAGTAGGGAGATCTGGGATATTGTGAAGTGGTATTTCGGCATTTCGGGAATCAACATTTCGGGTTTCCCATTGACAAGAATTCGAGCTCTTCACATGAGAACTTCTAAAATTGTGAAACGTGAAATAGTTTGAGGTGGCGTTTCGATAATTTGATGTTTAGGGGTTCGGGAACCCGAGAGGACAGTGTTCTGGGATCGAGAGTCTTGGACTCCTGGTACCCGAAAGTCCAAAATGATGTGGGACATCGGATCAAGTGGAGGCTTATAGTCGTTGATCCCTTTGGAGATATTGTTTCAGAGTTTCGAGGTTTGTAGAGGTTAGAGAGCCGGAAGCCTTACATCAGGACTCGCGAAATTGTGAAGTCTGAAACCCCAAAAAGGTGAAAAGTTCCGATAGAACCCAGTCTTTTGCTGAACGTTTCGAGTTTCGGCATTTCAACAGTTGTGAAGGCAAGAGGTCGGGATTCCTTGTTCCAAAACTCCCGAACTTGCGAAATGCGATATAGCTGTGTAGGAGGACGCGACCAAGCATTTCAGGAAAATCGACATTTCGGGTTTCGAAAGGTGGAAAGGTCGAGAACCTCGACAACAAGATTCGCAAAATCTGAAATCCCGGAAGGTAGAGAAAAGGAAAATGGGCGCGATCATTGTTATTGTGGTCAGGGGAGTTGAGTGATGCTTTATGTTGGTTCACATGGGGCATACTCATAAGGACCTGTGGAAAAACACTATTGTTGTGTGTGTGTAGGATTCCTTGTGGAGGAACCTAAGAGTCAATCAGACTTAGGAGGGTATATTTAGAACGATCCCGTGTGAACTTTGACCTGAGGGTCCGGGGTCTGCGTCATTTCTATATCAAGTTAGATAATGCATATATATATGTAAAGAAATAAGTGGTGTCTAAGTATTTTTGGATAGGTGTTATCATATCTAGTTTTGATGTGTGTTGTAAGTTCTTGTTGTCATGAGATCCAAGAGTTCAGCTAGTGAATATTTTGAATGCTCTTATCAAGAAGGAAAGATGAGTAAAGTTCTCATGAAATTGAGGCTCCATAAGAATATTAATTGACAAATCCAGAAGGATAATTATGAGATGAAAATGCAGTTGCAATCTCTTGAGGAAGAGAAGAAGAGGCTACAAGGTTGATTGTTATATCATGAGGAATTCCATAAGGGTATTTTTCATGAGTTGGAAAGAAAGTTGCAGATCAAAAATCAAGTATTGGCACCACCAGTACCAATCCATGAAGGTTGGCAGGGTGAGAATGTAAAGTTTTCAATGCAAAAGGGACTACATATTTCAAAGGGAATGATTGAGAAAGGTGTCTCTTCATATTATTATTTTTCCCATGAAGATGGAGAATGATCAAGGGTAGCTGAAGCGAAGAGAAATTTAGATGAAGAAGTCCTACATGAACAGTTGGCCTTACCTTCCAGTCCAGATAGAGGTAACATGTGTAAGGAATATATAGAGAAAGATGTGCATGATATAGGAGAAGGAATGAAGACTTTCCCCACTGGTGAATGGTCTAGATATCCATGTGCTTCCTATGGAACTAGCAACCATAATGTGGAGAAGTGTCAAAGGAGACAGTCTATGTAATTAAAACCCTCCAAGAAGAAGGAATATCATTTCTTAAGCCAAAGGAAAAGGAGGAATGATAATAAGGGATCGTGGAACAAGACACTTTTATCTTATTGTGGTAATAGTGGACATCAAATAGAGAAGTGTTAGACACTTTACCCACACTTATGTCCAAAGAAAAATAGAAAACATGTAAAGACACTTGCAAAAAGACAAACAATAGTTCTAGATGCAGTCAATGGTCTTACTAAAAGGCTTGGGAAAGAATACTTTTTGATGGTTTGTCTTGGAAAAGTGATATATGAATATACCAAAGAATGGTTCGTGGAAATTTTCTTATCTCACCACATGACCGAGATGAGAGCATCATTCTTGACTTTCTCAAAATCTGACATAGATTTCTATGTGGGATCTAGAAGAAACACTAGACAATCAATAAGAGGGTATGTATATGTAATATTCCAGCTCAAGTCGGGAGGGTTTCTGTTAATGGAACATCTATTGTATGTTGAAGAATTAAAGGTAAACCTACTCTCAATTGCAACATTTGAGGATGAAGGTTATGCAGTCGCATTCCATAATGACTAGGTACTTGTGTATTCAAGGGAAGTTTCTCCATACCACATGGTCTTCACTCATTGAACATATTCCATAGCGCCTGCATTCATGGGATATTAAATAATACCCCTAATTTCACTAGATATTGATAAATAGCTCCCAAAATCCTTTTGTTGAACACCCCTGATCCCAATACATCTTTCCAATAAAATAAACCCCTATTTAAACTAGATACACCTTTTTATACCCCCCAATACCTATAAATCCTTTGATGCTCCACATCCCCCCCCAATACCTACAATATATTGACCTTTTTTTTCATAATTAAAAAACTCCCTTTATGAATGAGCGTAATAAGATATTGGTCAATATGGTGAATCCCCCATGCTCCAGACACAACAATAATGCTTGGTAATCACAAGGAGAGGTTACACGGGTTACTAGGAAGACCTATATAGTTTGGTCTAATGGCTACTTGGATTTGACATTAGATTTTGCATCAGATTCAATGTCATATTCAACATTAGCATCAGAGGCATTGTCAGAGGTTAGAAGTTGTGAGACTCCTCCCAACACAATGGGAAGAATGAGTTCATAAGTAAACCATTTTTAAAAATTTCATTGTAAATATGTATATTTTTAATTGTAATATGCATATGTGGATATTTATTGAACTCAATTAGAAGGCTTGTAAGCCACTCATTGTAAATTATAAGAGTGAAAGGGCCTCTGTAAAATTTATGTATTGCCACCTTGTATGAGTGAGAGGAATTTTGTAAGAGAGTTTCTATATTTCCACCTTATATGATGTTGAGAGTGAGAGGAATCTCATTAGAGATATTTCTAGATAGCCACCTTTACATATTGTTTTAGAGTGAGAGGAATATTGTTAGAGATATTTCTAGATAACCACCTATACATATTTTTCTATAGTGAGAGGAATCTCGTTATATAAAATTCTAACCCTTTAGAAAACAGAATGGACAATTGCATTATCTAGTAATAATCTAAAGGGATACATATGGATCGAATTGTCTAAGACAACTTTCTTGATTCTGAAGAACTGGAAGTGAAGGAATGGAAGGATCCAGGTAGTTGGAGCATGTAGATCGAGAGCGGAAAGAGAATCAAAGTAATGAAAAACTTTCTAGAGTTGGTAAAGGATAAATATCCTCTTCAAAAACAAGAGGCATAAAGGTGCATGTTATAAGTATATCTTTAAAATACTATGTCATGTTCATTGGGATGTATACCTTGAAAATAATCAATCAAGGAAGGTACAGGTGATAAAAATATAGATCAATTTGTTCCTCAAGGAAGGAGAGATAATGGACAGAGTATTCATTGAGGGACTCCTACAGATACCTCAATAGTATAGGAATAGAGAGTCCAAAAGGGAAAGGCATAGATCAAGATTCGACTTGGTTTCATATTGGTCAAGATGGACTATGTTCAACAATAGGATATGGGAATGCATGTTGAAACACAAGATACATGTACGTGAATTTTTTTGTCAGAGAATCTATGAGCCAACACTAGAGGTATTAGCGATAATTTTAGATGCCAGAGTCAGACTCGCAGGGATAATTTTAAGGATGGAAATTTATATTAAAATGTAGTTACCTAGGCTAATCTTACTAGTCCTTAATATGCAAAATGTAAAATGATTGGCGATACGTTTGTAAAAATATTCAAATTTCTAAAGATTTTATATAGTTTCTATAAAATTTTGGCAATTTTTAAGGTAAAATAATTTTATTCTATGGAATTTGGGTGAATCACTTTTAGAAAAAATGGAAATTGGTGAATCTTTTTTTGGGAAAAACCATGGAAAATTAGCCCATTTGTGAAATATAGCCCCTAAAATCATATATGAGTTAGAGCCATATTCTAGAAAGATAGAAAAAATTACATTGATCTAGTACCTAACATCGAATACCCAAGATGAAGACTAAATTCCAAAGGTTTGGCAAGATGGAAGAGTGAATTACCATCACTAAGTTGTTGGATATTTATACTTTTCGAGGTTCAAAATTTCTTCAGTGGGAAGGTGTGATCTAGGAGGATCTAAGGAATGATCACGAAGGTTTGGGAGGATCTAGAACACTCATAGAGGTCCAATGGGATCCATAAATGATAAAAATTTGATCATTTCAAATTCTCTAAAAAATGTCATCAATGCGTAGAACTCATCGCCAACTTTCCAACGATACAAACGACAACTCAAATGGAATTTCGTATGAAAATGTTATGAGCAGTCAAATTTTGGTCAAACCTAGTAAAAAGTCAAAGGTCAAATTACACATGGGAAAAAAGGGTGACACGTGTCACCACTACAAGGGTGACACATGGCACATGATTATTGATAATTGACTGGGAAAGGTACAATCCAAGTGGCCCAATTATAGGTTGACAAGTGGTGCACAAATGAATGGATTATAGTATGACACGTGGCATGTAAAATCCAATAAGAAGCCACCACATGGAAACCTCCCATTGGTCTATATTGGCATGGGTTACCAAAATTATGGAGTTGATAGGTGTCGAACCCACGACCTACAAAAACCTTCACAAACTCCCTGAAATCATCGCACCACAACATTGTTTCTTAATTTTATAGGGGTTATATTATATTTAAATTCATGTAATGTTTGATTTGGAGGGGGAAAGGGGTTGAGGGCTATCCCCCAACCCTTGGTCTATATGTATTGCATGCAAATAAAACATAGTCTGTGGAGGGGATAACATTTTGGGTAGGATTTTTCTGTACCATATATATATAAACAAACAACAAACATATATTTGCATGGAATCATATGAAATGAAAACCTCCAAGATATAATCTGAAGGCTCAACCAACATGCCAACGAACTCGTTTGTCATGGATTCAACCGATTTTATCCATTAAGTTGCCACTAATTCAGACGATGGTTGGATAGGCTCGAGCCTATATCTGGGCATGATTTTTGAGATGCATAGATCCAAATGCACATGCATTCTAAGGTCTACATGGATATTGAGGTGGAATAAATTCCAATAAAGGGCATGGATTTCGATGTCATATGGATATCTCAATTTACATGCTAAGAAGAGGCTAAATATGGTTGTCTAGTAAAGCATGTCATAAGGTATATTGAAAGAACATATGCAACTTTATAATCATTTTCACGATTTTTTGCAAAGATCATTAATTTGAGGTCTATTTTGTGATTTGAATTAATTTTTAAAATTCTTAGCTCATTTTTTCATTAATGAGCATTTAATGTATTGTTTTACGTGTCGAAGAAGGTGAAATTGAGCCAGTTCAAAATTTGGTCAACTTTATAGTCAAATTTCTCTGAATTTTGCAAGGATTTCATTGGTGAACTTGTTTTCTTGTTTTGAGTAATGGAGTAAAAGAAAGTCCATAAAATTGGCTTTCATGAACACATGTCATGATTTTTTATATTTGAGATGGAGAAAGTAGTTTTCATTAGTTTGAAGGGAACTTAAAAATGAAACAAAAGTATGTTATATTTATGTGATTTGATTTCTTTTATTTTCTGTTGTTTGATCTCAGTATTCAACAAACTAATCATCATTTCAAGAGTTATTGGATAAAGAGCACATCATCATAATTCTACAAACCATCTGACTACGATCAACTAATTAATTCTGGATCAAGTTAGATAGTGCATATATATATATATATATATATATATATATATATATATATATATATATATATATATATATATATATATATATATATATAAAGAAATAAGTGGTGTCTACGGATTTTTAGATAATGTAGCTATTTAGATGTGTGAGAGATATGTGGTGCTTATTGACTATGGTATTATCAGAGTGGTGGAAGTAACAACGGGGGCTTTATGAGTTTGGAGAGGAGCGTTCGTTGAGGAAAGACGAGGGCTCTAGGCTAAGGTCAATAGGTTAGTTGGTGATTTCAGGCATGTGAGGGTGGATAGTTCAAGTAGTTCTTTGTTTTCGATGTTGCGGTGTCTCCCAGTTCAAACGAGGAAACCCGAAGTTCTTTGGTTACATTCTACAACATTGTCTTTAGTGATGGCAATTTCATAACCATTTTCATTTCTCAAAATAGCATTAAACATTTCCTGTCTTTCTTTTGCAAAGTTAGCATTGACACTTTTAGTCTAGGGGTTCTATGGTTTAGGTTTCATGTTTTCTTCTTATGCAAGATAGGGATGGATAGTGCCGATTGGAGGGAGTATAAAAGGGTTTTGAGACTACATGAAGTGATAATACAAACCAATAGTAGCACTTTCCTAGATATCTCCTAATAGAAGGTTGAATTTGAGCATTCCAATATCACGAGCACTACTAATATTATGAATCTACTCCAACAAAATACTCAAAGGATTGATGTACCAAAGGCAGAGTGCCAAAATCTTTGAGCTCAAGTCCTCTCACAGCAACTGGGCTCCATCTTCCTTGCCTCCAATAACCATGGCTCATGGAATCTGCAGCAAAATGGCACTCAGGAAGAGGAAACAGTTGGTCAAGTACATGAATCAATGGAAGTGGAAGAGATTGACTCTCCTCACTATGCAGCTGGGGAAAAAGTTCAGGAGAGTGCTTCCCCATGATTGATAGATGTATTTCAAGGTAGTTTTTTTGTTGGGACAATTTGTCAAGCATGTTACATGCACTAATGTCTCTAATGTTTGACATGTAGAAAAGCTCTAAAGTTAAAATTAAAAACAAAATGAGAAGCTGTCTACAATTCCATAAAAATATGCATTGTATCATTCTATTTCTTATGTGAGTTGATTGATTCAATAATTCATTTGATTGCGTGCTCAATTCGCAATTATATTCAAATAAAATTCTATATACTAAATGTTAATATTACGCCATTTAATCCATACAGATATTTCAAGATACTCAATCCATTTTTATATTCAAACAACAATTTTATAAATCTAAAATTACAATTCAAAAAAGGACGTTTCTTCAGCTCGAAGCAACACATAACTTCTGAAGATTTTAATTTTCGTGGCCTGGATCTTCGGAGAATATGAAAATTTAAACAAATTTCGTATCTACACGCAAACGCCTGTAGATCTATATAACTAAGGCATATATGCTATTTATCAGTAAATGGCGAGGAGCAGCAAAACAGAGAAGAGAAATTTTGAAATCATTTATTCTTATACTTCGATTATAGTTCTTAGTTTTATATGCTTCCTTACATCATTTATAACTCTTAGATATTCGGTTGGGGAACCCTATACCTGTGAACTATAATAGAAGAACTATAAACTTGCAGCGCTGAATTAAATTTAAATTAGCACACTATTTTACACAGGTCTCTGATTTATTTTAATTTAGGTTTCTAATTTAATGGGTTTCCTTCAAGCAATAATAATTGTAGCGATTGCATCCATCTTGGTTGGAGACACTGATTGCCATTGCCGTTAACTTTCCTATTTTTTTATGTAACTAGATAGGTTGGTAATTTGTTCTGCGCAATTCTACAATAAGCTCTGAAGCCTTACAAGTAATGGTGATCTGCAGTCCCAATCTGGATTATTTTCGGCACAAAATGAGAGTGGAGATATAATAAATAAATGCACAGAGATATCGCGGATATCCAATAATATAACAGAAATGTATCAGAGATGCAACCATAAACACAGAGATACAGTAATACACAATTTTCTATTAATGAACGAAAATGTACAGAGACTGTAAAATATAGAGTGAAAGACTCGCTAGAATGGTGGCAGCTTATCTCTGAGAAGAGATGTGACAGCTACTCGCATCCGTGAGAAGATGATTATTACAATGAGACTCTAAGGGCCTTTTTAACATAAGGAAAATCCAAAACCCTAACCCCAGAAGATGAAAAACCAAAAGGTTTGCGGGCCCCGATGGAGGTAGTTGATACGTCAACTTCCCGGGGGCATAACTTTTGCATACGATCTCCGTTTGGGGCGCTCGATACACCGTTAGAAATATCTATTCGAGGACTACACCTTTTGTGTGAGAAACATTGAACTTTGTTCCATGTTGCTTTTCGTTTTCCCAAAAAATGTCATTTAGGGCCTCAAAACGGCTCCGGAAGTTTAGGACCTGAAAAACTATTAAAAATAGTAAATTACCAAAATTGCCAAAAAATTGTTTTGAGCCACTTGGAAAAGGTGGGTGGCCACTGATATCCACCTAAATCAATCCTCCCTCAGGAAGGAATGGTCTCCATTGCGTTGAGTTCTCGGGGGAGAGGGGAAAGTGATTACTGAATCTGAATCTTGGTGAGCTACTTGCCTTGCTGGAGATGCCACGTTGTTTGGTTTGTTGAAGGTTGTCACGAACCTGTGGCTGGAAGGGTTGGACCTTTTTAACCAGTCTACCTACATGAGATGAGTGTGTGCATAAATAATCTTTGCGCTTTATTGCAACCTTGTTTACCTACTTCTGTTGGATAGAAGGTGCTTGGGTTGAGGTTGTAGTGGTTGCGATATCCTTCTGTTCACCTTTTAAACAGATTGTGAAAAAACTAAATTTTGTAGTATGAGATACTACCTTGCAACACTTTTTAGGTGGGACAATAGTTGGAATTACCTCTAGTATTCTGTAGAGATGAGCCCCCAAAGTAACAATGACACTACAGGATCGAGACTCATAAATAGTATGGCACTTCCACATATATGGCTGGCCCAAGAGAATATCACAGACATCCAATGGGGCAACATCACATAATACCTCATCCCTGAAGGGTTGGATACCATATGAAAATCGACACTGCTCGCTGACATGAAGATATTGTCCTTGGCGAAGCCACCCAATGTTGTATGGCTACGGGTGTGGTGTTGTCGACAATCCCAACTATTTGACAACCTCTGCTGAAATGAAGTTCTTTCGGCTTCCGCTATCAACAATAAAATGCAGCGAGGTCCCCTTCACCCACATCTATGAATCAAAAAGGAGCTCCCCCTCTTCAGGATCTGTTGGTTCTTCTAGTTGAATTGTTGCGGTCACGACAATAATAATGGGATCTGCATCGATGTTTGTCTTTCACTAGTATTTTCAGAATTAGATTATGAATCAAGGTTCGACTCCTTGTCTTCGATCTCAGCCACCAATGACTGTTTTGAGTGACATTCATCGGTGTTGTGCCAGGGGTTTTTGCGAAAAATCATAAAATTTTCCAGTGTCCTTCTTCGTCTTTCTGTGACCCTTCTTTTCCTGTGGTTTGGACTAGTTTTCGGGAGACTGTTTGTTAGGGCCTTCTTTCTCATACTTTGGTTGTTGTGTATTTGCAGACCCGAACTCCCGTTTGTTCTGGTGCTTCAATTTCTGCTCGATTTTAACAACATATCGATAAGCAAAACCAAGTGATGAGATGTCCAAAAAAATAATTTCATTTTGGATGTACCTGTGTAGATCCCCATGGTATTTCAGAACCAAATGTCGTTTGGAGTCTTTGATACCCATCTTGGTGTGCAAGGTATGGAAGGTATTGGTGAACTCCAAAACTGATTGGCCCCTCTCTTGCCATAGTGTGTTCCATCTTATGTACTGGTCCTCATAGTTTCCAACAGGGTAATACTGTACTTTTACTGCATCCAAAAAAAAATCCCAAGTGGGCTCGACCCCATATATTCCAGACTCCTCTGTGGAACTTTTCTCCCAGTAAGTTTCCCACAAATGTTTGACATGAGAGAGAGCTTTAAGGAGTGTGAAAGTGACATTTTCTCTATTGAAAAAATTGTGAACAAAGAAATAACCTTTTAGTAGATTTAACCATTTGTCTAGGGCTTCTGCATCTATCTGTCATTTACAAGAATATCAAAATTAACTTGTACCTTGAAAGGTGAGGTGCTTCCAAAGTGGCTGCTTGATGAATATGCGACTTTTTCTATCGACATGCGTTGAAAGATAAGGGGAAAATTCTCCATCATTTCGTCCCTCTGTCACATGAGATCTTTCTCAAGCAACAGATTGATAGAATCATATGCTCTGTCGTTTTTATTTTCTTCCACCATTGAGGGTTTCTTGGGTGTGAGAGAGCGATTGTCTTCAAGAGAGACAAGCTCGAGACCCAACTTGCTATACTCGGACCTTGTGGGGGACATGCACTGAAAAAACGATCAAGAGCAACCTTCTCTGATACCATTGATCCAGATTATTTTCAGCATGAAATGAGAGAGAAGATATAATAAAAAAATGCACAGCGATATCGCGGATATCCAATAATATAACAGAAATGTATCAGAGATACAACCATAAACATAGAGATACACTAATACACAATTTTCTATTAGTGAGCGAAAATGTACACAGACTATAAAATACAGAGTGAATGATTCACTAGAATGGTGGCAACTTATCTCAGAGAAGAGATGTGACGGCTACTCGCATTTGTGAGAAGATGATTATTACAATGAGACTCTAAGGGCCTTTTTAACATAAGGAAAATCCAAAACCCTAACCCCGGAAGATGAAAAGCCAAAAGGTTTGCAGGATGCGATGGAGGTAGTGGATACGTCAACTTCCCGAGGGCGTAAGTTTTGCATACGATCTCTGTTTTGGGCGCTCGATACACCGTTAGAAATATCTATCCGAGGAATACAACTTTTGTGTGAGAAACATCGAACTTTGTTCCATTTTTTTCTCTGTGTTCACAAAAAATATCGTTTAGGGCCTCAAAACGGCTCTGGAAGTTCAGGATCCGAAAAACTGCTAAAAATAGTAAATTACCAAAATGGCCAGAAAATCATTTTGAGCCACTTGGAAAAGGTGGGTAGCCATTGATATCCACCTGGATCAAGTCCACACTAACAAATAGATCTAGAAGAGTATTATTGAAAAGGAGTTTCAGGTTATACCGTCTAGAAGAGTATTATTGAAAAGGAGTTTCAGGCTATATCGTCTGAGTAAGATCGCATCCTTCAATATCTCATTCATTTTGAATATTCAACCTAAGAATGTAACAGTGGCGAGGGTCTAGATTTTATCAAAACTTTCTATGATTATTTTTTAGGCTTGGTTTAAAAAAAAAAATTGGGTTGTCCGACATCAATTCTGATTTTCTAGGTGGATTTAGAAGATAAATTCAGTTATTTAAGTTTTCTATTATTCAGTTTCGTGTATTTGATTGTCTTAGGGTTATGATTTGCACGATAGGAATCTTATAAGCCTTTATTTATTTTCTCTTAGCTGGATATACTGGAGTTATGGCCGTGCAGTTTAGGAATGATCGTTAAGCCTTTGTTTCCAGTAAGCTCGTATAGACGAAAATGTGATAGCATTAAATGTGTATTAAATATTAACATATCTGCATTAATACTAGATGATGAACGTCGATAGGAATCTCCTATACAAAATATGAAAAGCCTAATAATTTCACTGCACGTAACAAAATGACACTAAATCCCATAAATCTGAAAAAGAGCACATAATGAAAAGAGTAGATAAATAACATTTTAGTTTTCCTAAGCCAATCGAACATTCATAATGAAAAGTGTAGATAAATGACATTTTAATTTTCCTAAGACGATCAGATGATGAACATTCATCTCTGAAGCAGAATAAGCCACCGCATAACACTAATCATCACTTCTTCTAAAATGCACTTAACAAATGAATGATTTGGCAGATGATGAACATTCATCTCTGAAGCAGAATAAGCCACCGCATAAGACGAATCGTCACTCCTTCTAAAATGCACTTAACAAATGAATGATTTGGGGATATGCTAATGGTTTGGGATAGCCTAGTAGCATATAAAATCAACCCAATTAACTGTAAAAATCAATGATTTTCAAATAAAGTTCATTAAATTAATTACGTGTTCAAAGAAAGTTCATTAAATTAATTAATTGTAAATTTCAATAATTTTTAAAGCAATTTAATTAAATTAATGATTCTTTAATTTAAAAAAAAATCATTAAAGAAAGGCAATTATCTCGACAATGGACAATGTTATCCATGATAAACCTAATTATTAAATCAATTTATGAAGTAAACCTAATTAGATGTAAAAATCAATGTTATTTTTTTTGGACCAGGGATAATGCAACGTTGGACTACATGATTTATAAAACACTATCCCAATAGTTTGGATCTTGAGCTAAGGCAGCTAAGCGATTAGAGGCAAATCCATGATCGTCCACACATGTTGGTATTAATATGCTACTATTATTTGAACCATGGATATGTAGAGTTAAACTCCAGGATTTGATAAAATATTATCCAAGTCATTTAGATTTTGAACTGGCAAAGCTAAGAGCTTAGAGGAAACTCCATGATCTTCCACAGATGTCAAAATTATTATACTCCCACTATCAGATAAGACAAATTCCATATTACATTATTCTTGTCCTAGTAGTAGCCTATATGAATTCCATATTAGCTTAGCTCTCATTGTTATTATATATATATAATCAAATGGAACGAATACCAGTACCATTAATTGCGCAAGAGCTTGAATTGTAACCTACATGAGGTTAATGAGGAGAAACATTAGCCATTTAAAGAACAGAGATCAAAGCGGGCAATGCCACAAAGGAAACATCTTTCTGCTCTGATACCATTTTTTCCACCCAACAGGTCGGGCAATGCCACGGAGGAAACATCTTTCTGCTTTGATACTATTTTGTAACATCCCCATCCATCGAATATGGTCATGCTACTTGAAACTATCGATGATATGATATGATACATATATATATGATGAAATCTTAAACAGACACAACATTCTGTTCATACACATATTCATGCAGAAGAGACAGTAATACATACATGCAATAAACACGAGAAATTATGATAACATTATTACACATGTACAAGATACACAATGTACAATTAACATAGAATTGGTACTTATATTTTTATGAGAAGACCACTGACTGTGTGCAGACCTTCCATGAACCCCCCAACCTTAGACCACACTGCTCATCACTCTCAGCAGTGGGTCACCTCCGAGCTGGGACTAAACTCCATCAGGAAAGGGATTCCTAGGCTAGTTTGAGGATATGAGAAACTCCATTGTATAACATGAAGGATTTCCTCCAAGGAGTCACTTACGACCAGAGCTCACAGAATCTCATTCCCCACATGCCTGTCCCACCCCAGGAGTGTACACCTTCACTGTCCAACAGTCCATCGGCTGCTACACCTCCCTTTCCTTGGGCTTCAACAACATGATGGATCAGGAATTCTCAGAGCTCTATAGCTACTACTAAACTCCCTACAAGAGAACTCACTTCCTCAGCACACTCTCTCACCTGAAGAGAGTTGCTCACAGGCTTGACAACCTGCTTCCTCTATTCACGGGCCTGAAAACCCACTTATTTACTTCCTCTCCTAAACACACAGGCATGGTGATCACAGAAATAGAAATTGGATGTGGGAAAATGGTGAAACAAAGGAAACCCGTAGGGTATGGGTTCAATAAGATATTAGTTCGAGCTTGTTTCAGAGGTTCAGGATGGTTATGGTTCAACAACAATGGACAGAATGAATGTGTTATTGCTCAGTGCATACATGAATGGGGCAACCCCTTGCCAGAATCCTCAGCATGGAGAGAATGGAGAGAGCGAACTTGTGAGGACATATGGAAAGAATCCACGTGCCCCTCACAATGATGGAATTTCCACAAAAAATTGCATGCGCCCCAGTTGACACATGGCTCTCTTGGGAGCTTGTCCCCCTCCACTTGGAGTTTGTTCCTCTCCCTTAGGAAACTTAGGATAAATTAATATCCTCTTTAGATCCCTTTAGAMCAATAATTATATATTATTCTCTTGGTTTTAAGCTCTTAAGCTTAGCCCCCTTTCTAGCCTCTCAAMCCYSCTTCCCTTACCCAGCYTAGTGGAGCTTAGTYCCCRATAACTCTTTCTTCGTGGTTGGTCTACAYRCAACRATGTATTTTATTAATAATYTSCATAATTACATATACAAAATCAAGCCCACTCGCCTTTGCATTATYCTAGTGATACTTCCTTGCTGAGGTTTGGTACCTTGGCCTAGACCATGTTGATATTAATTRTGGGTCGTGGTTATCTTGGGAGGCCATTGTCCTGATGGAGTCATAGCCCTTGCTCGRGGGTGATRCAYTGTTGARATTTTATCATCAATGAGATCTAAGGCTRAGTGGAACRTCGTGGATCTACAACYAGTCGRTGCTTTCAATGAGGTTTAATTGAAGCATGTTATAAGGAAAAATGAGYTGAATTMTTTCTTGAATCAGCTCTGTGGAATAGAGMAATTGAATTCCAACTATAGCTAAAKCTTGGAGTTTTTTGAAKAATTTTTGAATTGTATATGTATAAACAAGTTGCAYTGGGGAMAGTGMAAAAATAAGGGGAGGGATTGTAATATGCCTAGGCARAGACCCARTTGTAATTATGAATTTTAAACATGTTTGATAGGCTGGTGAGAYGAGTTATAATAAGCTAGGAGGCTTATGTGATGATTAGRCCARAGAGCCTAGATGCAAAGGCAAGTGAACCTATTATTGYATATGTGTAAATACTCATATATTTAATATAAATACATCACTGTGTGTAGATATACCATGATAAAAGAGAATGGGGGACTAAGCTCCAYTAGGTAGGGAAAGGGAAGGGCCAAAGAGTCTAGGAAAAGTGGCTAAGCTAGAGGGCTTACCTCTAAGGGAATAMTATTATATTATTAATTCCTTAACAGACTAAGGTTTAGGAAATAAACCCAATTATCCTAAGTTCCTTTRGGGAGAGGAACAAACTCCAAGTGGAGAGGAATGCGCTTCATGAGMGCCATGTGTCATCTCAAGCASATGCAATTATAAGTGAGAATTCTTATTGTTTTGGAAATCTTCTAGGCATTCTCCCCATGATCTGGATTTAGGAGCAGAACRAACTGATTAATAGACTGAATAYAATMAATATTGAGATATGGAGAATAACAMAACYATCCAGTGAACAATATCTTCTATTAAATAATGAAATAGRTTGAAAYTRTAAAACTATAGAASTRACACTTGCTCGAATGGTGGTAGCTATMTYTGAGAAGAGACGSGGATGCTACGTGCATCTGTATGATCANNCATAATGGAWTACAATGAGGCTCCATAGGCCTTTATGATATTACYCATGAATTCAAAAAAACCTAGACATCCAAAAACCTAACCCTAGAAGGTGAAACTTCAAAAGTCATGTGGGCCCTATAGGTAAGTTRGTGTAATTTGGTACCTCAACTTCCTASGGCCRTAAMTTTTTCATACRACCTCTRTTTTAGGCGTGTAATAGCCCGTTGGAAAGGTATTTCAGAGAGMTACAAAWTTCACTATCAAAATCTWACTTTGTCTAMAATTTGACTRTGGYGAGCCAAAAARMCAACGTTTAGGGCCCCAAAACGGCCCCAAAAGTACAAAAATATATGCTGACATGAAAACATACAAAATAAGCCAGTTGGATTATGAGATAGTCSACCCGTATCCACCTGGAGGATGTGTGGGGATTTTGACAACCCYAGAAGTGTAKAACCCACAATTACAAAGCAGTACAAAAGAATGTGTTGAACAAAAATGAACASRAGGAGCCAGTTGGAATAGGTGGGTGGCCACCAATATCCACCTGGATCAATCCTCCCCCCTTAGRAAGCAATKTTATCCATTGAGTTGAGTTCCCCCRTCATCTRAGGAAACTTTTGTTRGATWTGGCCYYRGKTAAGCCACTTGCCTTGGTGTAGGAGTTGCCTTGCCTTGACAACTYRATAAAGTTGGATCCACTGTTGGCGAGTGCCCTTGACCTRTGTGTGMAAAATATGATCAGTGKATGCTTGTTCCATGCAGTCARGGTTGATCTATGTTGGTGTCARTTGTTCTTCGATCTCATAAGTGTCCAATAATGGTGGAAAATATGGTCGAAGAAGCTCCACATTGAATATTGGATGCARACCAAGGAAGGGTGGAGTGTTGAGCTCAAAATCATTGCTACCCACAACCTTGGTGATAGTTTAAGGCCCATAACRAAGTGGAMRAAAMTTYTGATGGGGCCCAGTGAGAYGCTCCTTCTGCATATGTAACYARAYTTTGTTGCCAACTTGAAACTGGTGTGGTACCCTGTGTTGATCATGGCGCTTCTTGTACTTCRCATTGKATTTMTGMAAAATATCCTAGACCTRTTGGTGGATGTGTTGAATCYGCTCAATGAATCTGGTGGCTTTGTCAATCTYAGACTGATCAGGGGAAGMTTTTKTCTATGCRRTGGCAAGRGGGAGTGCATTATCATTGGGTCCCAAGTGTTGGAATCCCARACCCACCTGAAMTGGGATATGGTCGGTGTAACTATGRAGAGCCCTATTGTAACTGTGTTGKACATAGGGAATACTCTCSTACAATGTACGTGGATTCTTATAATTTTACATGYRCARGATGTGCACAATCATCCAATTGACGACCTCRGTTTGGCCATTGGTTTGGGGGTGGAAAGTAGTGGATTTTGTAAGCTTCGTGTCCAATAGAGACCAAAGACTCGACCAAAAGGTGTTGAGGAACCTGATGTCTCAGTCGGAGATGATGGTATATGGTATCCCAAAGTGGACCCACACTCGTTCAAAGAAGATCTTGGCAATATCTACCCATGTGACATTCTTCTTACAGGCTATGAGGATGGCCATCTTCAAAAACTGATCAATGAACACAAACACACAGTCATTTCCTTGCTTGGTGGATGGAAAGATAGACATGTAATCCATTGATATGGATTCTTAAGGCTTCTTGAGAATCGAAAGAGGGGAATATAATCCTTTCTTCTTGTTGGTTGGCTTGGCAATGGCACAAGCAGTATGATTGTCTCTTTCCCCAGAATGTAATGTTTCCATTGACGACAATCTTGTACAATGGAATACATTTCCTTGTCATAGATGGGGTATTTCCGGACAATATCGGAGAGTGTCTCACTATGGTATTCCACCGGATACCCATGCTGAGTGAGAACTGTGCCCACAACATAGTCATATGCATGAGTTTCATTATCAAATGGTTGATGCAAATTGGGCAAGGAGAGTATCAGATTTGAGAACAAGTGAAGCTTCAGATCATCGAATGCTCATTGTTTCTTCTCCCCCCACACAAACTTGGCCCTACCACCACCCTTGGTCACCTGGCTGAGGGCCCATGCAATATAGTAGAATCCCAACATGAACCATCAGTATAATTTGGCTAGCCCCAGAAAGCTCTGAAGCTCAGTCAGTTTGGTCGGGGCTGTCCAGTCATGGATGACTTGGATCTTAGCTGGATCAACATGTACCCCCTACTCATCAACAATGTACCCCAAGTATTGGACCTTGTTCATGCCAAAAGAGCATTTTTCCAAGTTGGCATACAACTTGTGCTCTTCCCATGTTCTTCTGAAGATGAGGATGTCATCCAAATATACAACCACAAAGGAGTTGGTGAAGGGTCTCAATACATCATCCATCAACCTCATGAAAGTGGTTGGTGAATTTGTAAATCCAAAGGGAATGACTAGCCATTCGTAGATACCTTCTTATATTGAAGGTTGTCTTCCATACATCAGTTTGTTCGATGGGAACTTTGTGGTAACCAGAATTTAGGTCAATCTTGCTGAAGAAATTTTCCCCCTTGAGTTGGTCAAGAAGGTCATCAATCCTAGGAATGGGGTAGCGGTTCCTGACTGTGATTTTGTTTAAAGCTATGTAATCAATGCAGAGTCGCCAAGTCCCATCCTTCTTCTGCACCAGTACAATTGGGCTTCTGCAAGGGGAGGAACTGGGTATGATGTGCCCACTTTGAAGAAGCTTTCAGATCTGACGCATGATTTTTTCATTCTCCATCAGAGAGTGCCGATAGACTGGTCCACTAGGTAGAGGTGTTTCAGGGGTCATATCAATTGGATGCTTGACTTGGAAATGTGTTGGTAACCATGTAGGTGAGGAGAACATGTATTTGTATTCTTCCACAATCTCGTCTACTTGCTTTTGTTGCGAAGAGAGGTGCTGTGTAGAGGCCATGGATGTGGCAGAAACCTTCTTCTTACTGTGAGCATAGATAAAAAAGAAGATGAACTTCCTAGTCTATGAAATGACCTTACTGCATTGCTTAGAGAGATTAAAGAAATAGCAGTAGGAGGCGCTACCTCTAGGATCCTATACAATTGTCTACCCAAAGTAATAATAACACTATGGAGTCTAGACTCATACACAACATGACGTTTCCACAAATATGGTTTTCCTGAAAGAACATCACAAACTTCAAGGGGAGAAATATCACATAGTACCTCATGTTTGAAAGGATTGATGTCGTAGGGCAGAGGACATTGTTGGTTGACACAAAAATCTCTTCCTTGGCAAAGTGAGCCGATGGTGTAGGGTTGCGGGTGTGGTGTCGTTGGCAGGTCCAACTGCTTGACGACCTCTACTGAAATCAAGTTTTTCTTACTACTGCTGTCGACAATGAAATGAATCGAAGCCCCCTTGACCCACATCTGCGAGTGAAAGAGGCATTCCACTTCCTCTAGTTCTGCTGGTTTGCTCGGCCAGAATTTGGTGGTAGATACATTGGCACCGGTTTCAACATCGATAACCCCCTTCCCTCCTTAAGGATTTGACTTAGAATCAAAATCGAACATTGACTCAAAAGCCTTCATCTCGGCCATGAGGGACCGCTTGGAGAGACATTCTTCGGTGTTGTGCTAAGGAATTTTATGGTACTCACACCATTTTCTCATGTCCTTCTTTGTCTTCTCATTTCTCTTCTTGTGTTGTGGCTTAGACTTGTTTTCCTAAGGGCGACCATCTCGACTTGGTCCCTTGCTGTGTGGGTTGGGGCTTCCTTTTCCCTGCTTCGTCTATGAGGGGTTTGCAGATCCCAAAAGTCATCCCAAAAGAAGTGATGTATGAGAAATCCACTTCTATATGAATGTATCTATGCAAGCAACCGCAGTATTTGAGCACCAGATGACGCTCAGAGTCTTTGATACCCAATTTGGTGCATAGGGTGTGGAAATTCTTGGTGAAATCTGGTATTGTCTAGTCCCTTTCTTGACGTAGGGTGGTCCATCTAATGTACTGGTCCTCGTAGCTTCCAACATGGTAGTATTATTCTTTAATGGTGTCCCGGAAGGAAACCCATGTAGGGGCCACCACAAATATTGTAGATTCCTCCACGACCCTTTGCTAAGAGTAAGTATTCCACCAGTATTTAACATGGGGATTGACCTTGAGGAGTGAAAAAATGATATTTTCCCTATCGGAAAAATTGTGGACTCAAAAATGTCCTTCAAGCATATTCAACCATTTATCTACAACATCTGCATCTATTAGTCCTTCAAATAATGGAATATCAAAATTTACTTGTACCTTGAAGGGGGTTTCATGGCTGTTGGATGAAGATGCTTCTCCTATGGGCAGTCATTGAAGGATCTACGCGAAGTTGTCCACCATTTCTTTCCTTTGTCGTGCGAGGGCTTCCTCGAGCAAAATTTTATTAGGATCTCCTGCTCCATCATACTTATTTTCATCCCCCATGGGTTTTTTTCGGGCTCAACACGACTGATCTGGTAATGGATTGATTGGTTCGAGTCCCAACTTCTTGTACCCATATCTTGTCGGGGACATGCATGAAGAAAAAAAAATGAAGCGCAGACCAATCTGATACCATTGATGTGGATTTAGGAGCGGAATAAACTGATTAATAGACTGAATAAAATAAATACAAAGATATGGAGAGTAACAAAAATATCCAGTGAACAATATCTTCTATTAAATAATGAAATAGGTTGAAACTGTAAAACTGTAGCACTGAAACTTGCTCGAATGGTGGTAGCTATCTCTGAGAAGAGATGTGGCTGCTATGCACATCCATCTGAGAATAATGGACTACAATGAGGCTCCATAGGCCTTTTTGATATTACTCATGAATTCCAAAACCCTATACATCCAAAAACCTAACCCTAGAAGGTGAAACGTTGAAAGTTATGTGGGCCCTATAGGTAAGTTGGTGTAATTTGGTACCTCAACTTTTTAGGGTCGTAAATTTTGCATAAAACCTCTGTTTTAGGAGCATAATATCCCATTGAAAAGGTCTTTCATAGAACTACACATATTGTTGTCAAACTCTAATTCCATTTACAGTTTGATTGTGGTGAGCCAAAAAAAAAAACATTTAGGGCCCCAAAACGGCCCCAAAAGTACAGAAATATGTGCTAAAATGAAAACATACAAAATAATCCAGTTGGATTAGGCGAGAGGTTACCTGTATCCTCCTAAAGGATCCGTGGGGCTTCTTACAGCCCCAAAAGTGTAGAACCCACAATTACAAAGCAGTACAGAAGAACCTGTTGAACAAAAACAGACACGAGGAGCCAGTTGGAATAGGTGGGTGGCCATCAATATCCACCTGGATCAACCCATGCACCCACGGAGGCATAGAGGAAATGAGTACCTCCATTGTCGACCTTTACCATCGTGAAACTCTGAAACCTACAGTCATTGAGATATCTCGGGCATTTTCCTAGAAATACCAGCACCTGTATTTTGTTGAGTCGTGCTCTGCCTTAACGAATTGTTGTTGTTGTCAACGCAATTCCTTCCCTGATAATGGTTTACTACCAACTTTTCTTTTCATACCTGAATTTTGTTTTTGTCATCCCCCATGTCTGTTTGACGTAGGAGATGGATTGAAGAAGCAAGTTGTCAAGCATCTGCTCTACTCTCTCCAAGTGAGAGATATTTTGTTGTGATTGAAGAAGCAGGTCGTTAGGTCTATGCACTACTCTCTCCAGGTGATTTCATCCTATTTCATCCTATTTCATTTCATTTATTCAATAACTTACTTTAAATCAACGATATCTCCAAGAGCAACGACTTTGATTGGAACCATTTATTTTTTAAATTGGATGTTTTTTCAAGAAGAATTGAAATCTAGACTTGGTTTTCCCATATTATGCACATAAAGCTACATGAATATATTTGAATGTTTTTGCCTCTTTTTTCTTAGGAAAAAATATACAAAAAGAAGGAAAACAAATTCTTCCACTTTCTTTCCCAAGAAGGATCTCCAATACCAATTGTTATCTACCCTAGTTATAAAAATTAAATCACATATAATATATCCAAGATTAAGATTGTAAAGTCTCATTTACGTGATTATATAAAAATACCCTTCAAGCATGGAAACACTATACAATAATCCTTTTGGAAGAAATTCATTATTATTCACTTGCCTCTTAAGGTAAGGTGACCTCTCATTGAGCTAATCTCAAACACAAAATACTTCAATACATATCCATATACTCAAATACATATCCATAAGCACTATGTATCTCTTTATAGCTAACTAGAGAACCCTAATCATAACCACCTCCTAATTACCTAATGGACTTTCGTTAATGAGGCCACATTACATGTATTCCATTCTAACTGACTAATGGATCTTATTTAATAATAACATCCATAATGGACCCACTCCACTTTACATTGAATGACCACCATAACTATATCATTACTACTCTAGTGGTCCCTTTGGCCCCCTAATTACACCCCTAGGGAGGATCCCAACATCTAGTCATCAACCATTGTGG
>JZKD02S0730964.1:749005-759352 GCA_000966675.3 Picea glauca | reverse complement strand
GTTATCCTAGAAGAATGGTTGGAGGACCCATGCTTGTATGTAGAATAATGAGATGAAGATCAAGGAAATTGTTAGTAAAACTATCCTAGATAGATAGTGCTTGTCATGCCATTTCCGGTGGTATGTGGAATCACATAACTCCTCATGGTTTGAGAGTTATGGCTATTATCACTGGAATTTCATCCGCAAATGGTTACAAGAATCCAACATCTTCAAAACACCCATTAGTTCATCCATGGCCCAGAAAATGCATTTCCAAAGGGAAAAAAACTATACAATTGGTTAAAAAATCATCATGCGTTAAGGATACAAAGGCAGCGCGCACACGTGCGATAGTCGAATAACATCAGAAATGCACATATGTGCCCGATGCGCGACTGTGCATGAAAAAATCAATGCACACCTTAGAACAATGCATTTATGATTTTGGCTAGCCTTCCACCCACTTATGGTTCATCTCCCAAATCCAAGATGAATCTGAGTGGGGGGATTTTCAAAGACCTAAGGGTGCCCTAAAGAGCCCCTTGTTCACACTAAAGACTAGTTGAATAATGCCTCAAATCTTTGCTATAAAAAGAGCCATGGATGCACTATATTTTCAAGGAATTCATTTGTATTGTTTTGTTGCCCATATTCTCTTGGACAATCCTCTTTTCTCATCAATAGCATACAAGAACCATCTCATTTAGCCATTCATATCACCTCTTGAGTGAATGAGCTTTGGATTTCTTCACCATTTCCTTAAAGTTTTTCTATTTGTAAGAAGAGCTCAATCTTTGGGGGTTCAAGAGCCCTCCCTAGGAGGAAGAGGGGACCCATAAGTCTCCCTTTCTCTTTGGTGTTTTCCCACTAATAAAACCTATCCATTGGTGGCATACATGTTGTTTGTTTTCTTTATTCTATTTCTCTTATGCACTCTAGTTTAGTTTCATTTATTTTTATTAGTTTAGTTCTTTGTTTATTTCTTATGCCTGATATTTCTAACTCTTGCATTCAATGTTGTCTTGTCTAGCTAATCCAATTGGACTTATAAGCATCCTTAGTTTGCTCATCTAAGTGACCAAAGGGATGCAATAGATTGACGACTCCACTGGGGATTGGTATTAATTTCCCCCCCGTTTGGGTTGTTTGAGCACTTCATTTTGATTTGTTTAACTTGCAGGAACCATAACCGGCCCATCCTTGCCTGCAAAAAGCTAAATTCAAAGTTGAGTGGAGAGAATTTCTTCCGACATTTCTTTCATGGCCGTGTAACAGAAAGTGCACAGGATTTTTCACTCACATGTGTGTCTTCCGAGAACATGCGCCAAACCCACTGTGTTTCTCAGTGAATTCTACGCACTGTGCCAAAAGGTTGTTTGTAATTTGCGCATTAATGCCTAATGCACCTTTGTCTACTCTGCGACCCACACATCTGTCCAGAAAATCATACATTTTAAGGGCTTTTGTGATTTGTTGGAAACCCATAACCTTCTTAAGTTTGATTCTATGTAGATTGTAATATGCACCACACTTAGAATCCCTCTCCACATGAAGGGTTAGTAAAAAACATAGGCACTTAGGGGGTTAAAAACCATATTTATCTTCTTTTTTCTTTCATTTTTCCACATGGATGCATTGCTTTGACTAAAGATAAGTTGGAATCATTCTATATCACAAATATAAACTACTTGCATTGGGACTAGAAATTGGACGTCAATCTTTGAGTATGCTCTTCTCTCGTACCATAAGGCGATCTTGAGAATCATAAAGACTATTGAAGGGAAATTTCATCTCCCTTAAAGACAAAATATTTAGGAGAGGACAACAGCCCCCTCATGACTCCTCTTAGTTTCTTTTCAAAACACATCTTCAAATTGTAATGGGCCCATACATGCCCACATGCTACAAAGATAGGATAGTTTTGAATTTGTTTCTTAGACCAAATCACTAAGAAAGTTTAAAGGTTTTGTAACAGGCCCATACATGCCCACATGTCCACAATCTAGGATAGTTGTTGAATCTTTCTTAGATTAAAACACACTAGGGAGTTAAAGGATTGTTAAGGACCCATATGTCCACATGCTATTTCTCTAGGGACTTTAAAATTCCACAAGGTTTTACCAATGACATTTAGTTAATTAGGTAATCAAGACTTCTAAGGACCACACGAAGTCCACATGTAGCAAGGTGACACCTAAATTATTAAAAAATTTGGCACACTTTCACTTGTTCACACACAAAGTCACTAATCACTCACATAGTTTTCATCTCGAAACATGGAGGTTGAATTAAGTTTCCTCCAAAGGGATTCTGAAACGCCCCGCCCTTTTCTTAATGAGACTATCCACTCCCACTTAATTTCAACGAGATTGGTTCACACCCCCAACCTCTCAAACAACCACATTTAAATGTTTTCTAAAAACTTACTAAGTTTTCCTCCACGGTAGGTGCCAAAAGAAATGTTTTAGTATAGGTAGGATCTCGAGGATAGGCATCCAAATAACTCCCTACTATCTGGTTCTCACATCTTCAAAACAGTAGAAGTTGTCAAATAGGGAAATTTAAAATCCTCCAAGTCAAGTGTTCCTAACACCATAAGGTGGGGAGATACACGTGAAGGGTCAAATGCCAAGGTTCGGTTGTTCTATGCATACCCCCTTGAGGCACCCACCTCTTGGACGGGATCCAGCTCATGACCCATTTCTTAGGACGAAAATATAAATGACGCACTTTGACCAAGGTACCTAGTGACCAAATTTCAGGATATCTACCCAGGTGGAAATTATGGGTTGCAATTGCACCTTGATCAGATTTTGTGTCTCTATTGGGAAATATCGCCAGCTCTTTTGGGATATGCCCCCTCTAGCCCTCATTATATATGATTACTTCATCCTTCACTAGTTCCTCTTTCGGTGGCTTCAGACCCCACTATCGAGTGTTATTGGAAGGTCTAGTGCTATTTGAGAGGAAGGACGTTATGTATTTTAGGACATGAGCATTTGTTTTCTTTGTTCTCCCAGGTGGAAAAAACTTACCTACCCACATGTATGCTTCTTTATCAATTGATTTATGTATGACGCTCTTGTGATTACATGTGATTGTGAGATATATTGTGAAGGTCCAAAAAATCATAACAAATTATTTTCCTCATTTATTCCTCTCATCACCATTTGCACACATCCACTTTGCTAGTCAGAAATCATAGGGGACCCACAAAATCCCTGTCATTCTAGATGCTTGCTAAATCTCCCTCCCATTCTAGGGGGAGTTCCTAGTCTTTCCAACTCATCGGCTCCACCTATCACACTCCTGTGAGTGCTACCATCTTGGGATCCACTTTTCTTGGTTCTACTTTACTTGGGTCCACTTCCCAAGGTCAACCATCGACCCACTTTCCTTTACAAGGAAGCACGAGGCACACTTCTTCCCCAGAAGGAAGTACAACCCCACCTAGCCCCCCTCAAGGGTCAGGGACACACAACACTCACACCATAGCTGGAACTAACCCTCCTTAAGGGTTAGGCACCCAAACCATTCCCACCATGCTTGGAATTAACTCCCCACCACCACCCGAGATGAAATACTTGGCTTCCCTCAACATACTAGATCTTACTAAACTCACCAATGATCCTATATTGCATGAACCCACATGGCCTACAATGCCCACCAAACTACCTTCAGACATTCCCAAGTTTGAAGGAAAAGCGAGAGATGACCCAACCAACCATATCATGACCTTCTACTTATGGTTCTCTTCAAATAGAATCATGGACGATTATGTCTGATTGAGGTTATTTCAATGCACCCTCACTGGTCCATCAGCCAAGTGGTATGTAGAAGAAAAATCGGGGTCCCATGTAACCTTTGAATCTTTGGCCAAATCATTTTTAACCTTCGTTCAACTACCAATCCGTCATGATAGTGGTCTCGAACTACTCTCCGAGTTTAAACAAACCTCCGCTACACACATCGCTTACCACATTCATGAATGGCGTTGATGGCGTATTCTATGCAAAGCAGAAGCCACTAAGAAACAATGCCTCAATTGATTTCTCAAATCACTTGTTTCCCTCCTTACCAAGGATGTGGCCCCCACTTTCCCCCAATCGAAAGAAGAAGCCATCAGCAAGGCCCAACAGTTCAAACTCATTTATTCACAGTTAGGATACTTATATATGGTACTACCTGACGCTTTGAGTCTCGTTCCATTCGTCCAAGATAAACCTAGGATGTCTCACTTAGCGGATGGATTGATTGGTACCACTACACACCACAATTCACACCTCCAACAACCACCTATGTATGGAAAACCTCAATATCTATCGGTATACGATGAACCTCCTTATTATTCTCCTCCTTATCAACAACCATACCCTGTTGGTCTTCCTCCACCCATCAGTGGACCACTGCCAACGCCCACAGTATGCCCTACATCCCAACCAAGTTCTGGTACCCCCTATACCTCAACTTATACCCTAAGCACTGGTGAAACAACAATGCCTTCCTATGTACCCTATGGATCATTGCCATCACATAATCCATACTTTCCATTTCCTGGCTCTCCACAGCCCATGGCTCCACCACAAGGACACCCACAAGTTGGGGTTAACTTTGTTCAACCCTCTCCCATTCAAAAATAACAAAATTTTGAACATATGAATATGGAAAATCTGACCCATCACTTGAACAATGCCAAAAATAAAGGAAAAAACTGAAACAATAATAATCTAGGACCAGGAGGGAACCAAAACAACCCCCAATAGAACCAACCTACCAAAGGCAACCAGAATCAAGGGAACCAAAACCCCCAAGGGGGAAATAACAACAAATGCCAAGGGAAGAACAACAACAATCTTTAGACAAACTTCCCTTGTGCCCTTTGCAGTGAGTATGGCCATTATACTCACCATTGCCCTCAAATTGTTGACTTTAAACAGATGAAAGAATATGGAACTGGAACATGTCCACCAGCACTGTTTGCCCTCCAATAGGCCCCACAACAATATGTACAACAACCACCCTCTGTCGTACTGAAAAACCCCATTCCACACTAAGGGGTGATGAACACCCAACAAGATATGCATCTGACCCCACCACAGATGGGACAATATGCAAATCCAGGCACTCCTGTAGATTGCACTATCCTCCTCACTAGTGAGGAAGAAGTCCTTCTACAAATGTTCAATCGTCAATACAACGCACCCCCTAACTCCGCTCTGTTAGGGTACTAACCCGCACATAGGTAGAACAATATATTCGGATGTAATAAAGGTTAATATTAATAATACCTTTCAATAAAATAGAATAAGGCGTATGTAAGAAGACCTAATAGAAGCTTTCGCTTCTAGAAGGATCTTCCTTTAGATGTTTTTTTTTAGTATAAATAGGATTCGAGGGTATGAGAACCCTAGCTTGGATATTATTGTAATATAGCTATGCTCAACTGGAGGGTTCCCCCTCAAAGAGGCCCGTGCACATTTCTTTCAGATTCAAAGTGTTATTTCTATTATTATTCTCATATCATTTCAGTGCTATTGTGGTGAATGTTCTGGTTATATTGTTGTTATTCTTCCATTTTTGTCATTTTATTTCTGTTCTGCATTCTTTTTATATCTGGTATATTACAAGTGCTATCAGAGCACTTTCCTCAGCAAAAAGTGTGGGTTAATTTTTTTTTTCAGGGTAGAGACGTATTATGGCGTATTTAAGCCACAGAGATCTGTCGTTATTTGCATAAACTTGCAGTTGAAGGATTCATACACGCAGGAAATACAAGTGGTACTTAAGCACACATCTATTGGCCACCCTTGTAACCCATGTTGGTACCCCTTCGAGTGGTAGCACATCAGACAACACCTGTGTACGGATCGGCCTAGATTACCTAAAGTCCTCTTTAGATAAACCGATCGACCACCTGACTGCTATAGTGTCACCGAGAACAACACTCGGGAAGATACTGTCTAGTACCCGGGTAGTCGGGTAGTATGGCTAAGGGTATGGTCTATCCTCCTTAGTTAGTGCCCTAAGATATTGGGCCGAGTACTATTGTTGGACCCTGCACTTATATTAGAGAGTTATAGCACAAGGCAAACCCTTGTTTGTAGAACCCTTCAATACCTAACTCTTAGGGACATAAACATAAACAAATTAAAACATACAATATCTATTGCTGCGCAACTGTGTTTGGGTTGCCAAGTAAATAAACATTTCTTTTTGGTTAAGCATTTGGGCATTTCCTCTCTGCATTATTCTTAAGACCAGAGTATAACTTTGCAGGTGTAAAAAAAATAAAAAATGAGTCTGGAAATTTTTTCACCATTATTTGAGACCTACTCTATTGGATTCATCTCTTTGCCCTTATCACATTCATCCATATAATTTTTCGGCAAAAGTTTTGACCTCTCCTGCCCCTTTTCAGTTCCCCCATCCCCATGGCCCATACCCATAGCCAAGACTTGGAATCTTGCTTCAACACCTTGCAATATGGTCTCATCGAGACCCAACAAGAAGTGAAACAACTCAGTGCCAATGTTGTCGCCATCAATACAACCATGCATTCCTCAATGGAGGAAATCAAACAAGACCTCACCACCCAGCTTGAATCAGTATTTTCGACACTCTGCACCAAACTACATATCCCTACAGATAACCCTTCCTCTTCCTCACCTCCACATACTGAAGGTGACCATTCCTCTCATTCCCATAACTTTTAGAACCATCACTTTCAACGTGACCTGCGCCTTCCTCGGGTGGATGTGACCAAATTTGATGGCTCAGACCCCACTGGTTGGGTAACCCAAATGGAACATTATTTCTCTTTATACGACATTACAGATGACTTGGCCAAACTCAGGTATGGTTTTCTCCATCTAGATCAATAACGTTGGCAATGGTGGCAATGGAGAAAAACTTCTCTTCAAGGGTACATTGCTTGGACACACTTTGTGGTAGATATTTATGAATGCTTTGACACTGACACCAACCATTTGGGTCATTTGACAAAGTTGAAACAATTAGGAATAGTGGAAGACTTTATAGTTTCCTTTGAGTGCCTGGCTTTTAGAACAGAGGGAATGTCTGATGCCTTTTTTTGAAAGTGTTTTATCAGCAGCCTCAAGGATGAGATTCGGGCCCATGTCCTCATGGCTCGGCCTCAGAGTTGGGTGGAGGCTACTAAAAGAGATAAATAAGAACAACAGGTTGTATCTTCTCAAAACTAAAAACCCTCCTTTATCCCTCACCCTAAGCCAATAAATCCCACTACTCCCTCTGCTCCACTAAAGATCCAAAAATTGACCAGGGATGAAATGGATGAATGCCAACTCAAAAGACATTGTTATAACTGTGATGACAAATATTTCCTGAGCCACAAGTGTAAAGAACAAAATCTTTTTATGGCCATCTCCTAGGATATTTCAGAAGAGGATATAGAAACTCCCCTTGTGTCTGAGTTGCTTGAATCCACTGACATAACCCCTCCCTCAGACCCTCCTAAAGTAGAACCGGTCATTTCCCTCAATGCTCTTACTGGCTTCTCTGCTCCCCAAACCCTCAAGCTAATCGGTTACATCAAGCATTGGAAGGTCATCATTCTGGTTGATAGTGGCAATACCCATAACTTTATTCATCGCTGCATTGCCCAAGAAACTCATTTCTACATCCATGTCATCAATAATTTCCAAATCATGATTGCCAATGGTGGTTCCATGAAATGTGGAGGGCATTGTGAAAATTTGTGTCTCCAAATTGGTGGCTACCAGCTGAAATCCCATATGTTTGTTATCGACATGGGAGGTTGTGACATTGTGTTGCGTGCAGATTGGCTAAGGACTTTGGGTTCCATTCTCATGGATTTTAAGGAATTAACCATGCAATTTGAACAGGAGGGCCACCAATATAAGTTCCAAAGAATCACCGCCAGTTCACCTAAGATCATTAGTTCCCATCGCATGGAAAAGGTGCTCAAAAAAGGTCATTCCGGTGTTATAGCCCAACTACATGCCATACAAGTAAAAGAAACACCCTCGATCCCTCAAGACCTCCAAGCCATCCTTTCTAAACATCAATTGGCCTTTTCCACTCCCCAAGTACTCCCTCCTTCCCATGGTGTTCATGATCATTCCATTCCCCTTGTACCCGGAACCCTTCCTCATAATATCTGTCTGTATTTTCACCCCTTTTCCAAAAAAAATGAAATTGAGAAAATGGTCCATGAACTCCTTAATGCAAGCATTATCCACCCTAGTACGAGCCCCTACTCTTCTCTTGTGGTCATGGTCCTGAAGAAAGAATGTTCTTGGTGAATGTGTCCTGACTTCCATGCCCTCAATAAACTTACCATCAAAGACAAATTCCCCATTCCTATCATTGATGACCTCCTGGATGAATTGAGTGGCGCCCAATTCTTCACTAAACTTGATCTTCGTTTGGGATACCACCATATACGTATGAAAGAGGTAGACAATCCCAAGACTGCCTTTAGAACTCATGAGGGCCACTATCAGTTTTTGGTCATGCCCTTTGGCTTGTGTAATGTCCCCTCCACCTTCCAAAGCCTCATGAATTATGTCTTCCATCCTTTTCTTCGCCATTTTGTCTTAGTTTTATTTGATGATATTCTCATCTATAGAAAAACCTAGACATACCATATTGCTCATGTGGATCGAGTTCTCCATCTACTCTCTCAGCACCAACTTTTCCTAAAACAGTATAAATGTGCTTTTGGCACCTCAGAAGTAGAATACTTGGGTCATCTGGTTGGCAAGGATGGCATCAGGGTGGATCCTAAAAATATTGAATCTATGCAAGACTGGCCTCACCCAAAGACTCTTAAGAGCTTGCGTGGATTTCTTGGCTTAACATGGTATTATCGCAAGTTTGTTAAGAATTATGGGAATATTGTAGCACCTCTCACTGCTCTCCTAAAAAATAACTCTTTCACTTGGAATCCAACCGTTGCTCAAGCTTTTCAAACCTTGAAGATGGTCATGTGCACCACTCTAGTCCTCTCCCTTCCCAATTTCACAAAGACCTTTGTGTTGGAATGTGATGTCTCAAGGAAAGGAATTGGTGTTGTCCTTATACTAGAGGGTCGACCTTTGGCCTTTACCAACAAGCAACTATCTAAAAGAAATCTTGACAAATCCATCTATGAAAAGGAAATGTTGGCTATTTTGCATGCCATTGATCTATGGCACCCTTATCTATTGGGGAAATGTTTCCAAATTAAGACAGACCATCAAAGCCTCAAGTATTTTCTGGAACAACGCATTTCCTCCCTAGAACAACAAAAATGGGTGACTAAGCTCTTTGGATATGATTATGAGATCATTTACAAGAAAGGCAAAGACAATGTGGTTGCAGATGCACTTTCTCGAAAATATGAAGATGAAGGATCCATTTTTTCTTTTTGATTCATTGTACTAGATTGACTCAAAGCCGTTCGCCGGGAATGGCTACAAGATCCCAAAAGTTCACAGTTGATCCAACAATTGCAGTCCAATGCTCCATCTTCCCCAGGGTACTCTTGGCTCCATGATGAACTTCGATACAAAGGCTGCTTGTATTTAAGTAAACAATCAAAGCTTAAATCCACAGTACTTTCTGAGCTTCATGCTAGACCCACAACAGGGAACTATGGGTTCACCAAACCCTATGACAGGGTCAAACATTCCTTTTTTTGGGATGGTATGAAACAGGACATTCGTAATTTTGTCACAAAATTTGATGTGTGTCAACACAACAAGAGAAAAATAGTCAAATCTTCGGGCACACTACAACTGCTCCCAATTCCACCTTCTATTTGGAAGGATATCTCTATGGATTTTATTACCGTCTTATCCAAATTGAGAAATAAATCAATCATCATGGTGGTTGTTGATCACCTTTCCAAGTATGCTCATTTTTGTGCCCTTCAACACCCGTTTGCAGCATCCACGATGGCTCAAATTTTCATGGATTAGGTCTTCAAGCTTCATGGCATGCCACAATCTATTGTTTCTGATCATGAACCAACTTTCACAAGCAATTTTTGGCAAGAAATTTCAAGATACAAGGCACCGAATTGCATCTCAGCACAACTTATCATCCCCAGATTGATGACCAAATGGAAGTTGTCAACAAGTGTCTGGAAACATATTTTAGGTGTGTTAGGACCACACAATGCACCTTTTTGCCTATACTTTTTGCCACCATTATACTCCTGATCACCTATATTTACACTCATACTATCACTTTATCTGATAATCTCTAAGGTATACAACGTCCCTTCTCATTACTATACGTTTAATCTGTTTTGCATGATATTTTACATCACTCTCGTACTTAACCATTGATTAGAAATGCATAAGTGTCCAAAACTGCAGA
>JZKD02S0730964.1:712357-727376 GCA_000966675.3 Picea glauca | reverse complement strand
TCATTAGTTTTCAAAACTTGGAGGCCAAGGAAATAGTGCAAAAATCCTAAGTCTGTCATTTCAAATTTCTTCTTAAGGCTAGTTTTCACATGGTTTAAAAGTTTTGAGTCACTACGAGTAAGGATAAGATCATCAACATAAAGGACAAGGATGATGAGATGGCTTCCTAATTTCTTAGTATAGACATTAGGATCAGAATGACATCTAGTGAATCCAGTGTCAATAAGAAAGCTATCAATTTTGGTATACCAAGCTTGGGGAGCTCGTTTAAGAGCATAAAGAGATTCCTTAAGGTGACAAACAAGGCTAGAGTTTTTCTGGACATAGCCAGGAGGTTGTTCCATGTAGATTTATCCTTGTAAATATACATGCAAGAATGAGGATTTAACATCCATCTGATGGACCTCCCATCTATGTGAGCCAACAAGGGCAAGAACAAGGTAGATGAAATTCATTTTGGCTATAGGGGAAAAGGTTTCATTATAGTCAATTCCTTCAACTTGGGAAAATCATTTGGAAACTAAACGATCCTTGTGTCTTTCAACACTTCCATCTGATGCATACTTAGTTTTGTAGACCCATTTACATCTGACAAGTTTTCTTCCTTTTGGAATATGTACAATATCACAAGTATCATTTTCCATTAAAGAACGATACTCTTCATTCATTGCGGTATCCAAATCTGGATGACCTGAAGCTTCTACAAATGTCTCTGGATCACGAGTCTTTGGAACTTGATCCAAAAGAGAAGAGGCTCACTAGAACTGTGAACGTGTCCGACACTGATATGAAGGATCAACGAAAAGATCACGGTCTCCTTATCGTGTTGAATGGACCCATCTAGGAAGTAATGGAGTTGGTGCTAGTTTAGGTTGAAAGGAATCATCTAGAGGAAGGTGAGAAGGTGGAGGTGGATTTTCATCCTCACTATCATCATCTAAAGAAGAAACCATAATAAGAATAGAATAAGGCACAAATGCCAAATATGTATCGCAGACCGAAGAAGGAACAAACATCAAAGATGGCGCATAGGCCGAATAAGTCACAATCGTCGAATTAGGTTCGCAGACCAAGAAATATTCATCAAATTTAACATCTCTTCTAAAAATAATTTCATTACAATGTGGTTGAAGAAGTCTATAACCTTTGACATCTTCATAATAACCAACAAATATACATTTCTCACTTTTAGCCTATAATTCTTTCCTTTTCTCATCAGGAATGTGAGCCCATGCTATACTGCCAAATACACGGAAGTGACTTACAACTGGTTTAATTTTAGTCCAATATTCTTTCATGTTAAACTTTTAAGAGCCTTTGTGGGAGTGTGATTTACTATGTAATTTTCACAATTGATGGCTTCTTCCCATACTTTAGATTTAATCCATTAGATTGGATCATACAATTAGTCAATTATTTTAATGTGTGGATCTTTCTCTCAGCAACACCATTTTGTTGTGATGTATATGGAACAATGTGTTGCATTTGGATTTCCTGTGTAGTGCAGTAACTTGTAAAATTATTGTTCATATATTCTCCTCCATTATCTGTTCTTAACCTTTGAATTTGATGTCCATATTTCTTTTCTACAAGGGCCTTGTAGGCCAAAAAACTTGTCAAAAATTTCACTCTTAAGTTTTAATAAGTAAACCCAAGTACGTTTGGAAAAGTCATCAATGAAAGTTAAGAAATACTTGCACCCGGAAATAGAAGGAGTAGAAAGTGGACCACATAAATCATTGTGAACAAGCTGTAAAGGGCACGAGGCGTGTCAATAGGCACGTTTGTCAAAACTACTCCAATGATATTTGTTGAGAACACAACCGACACAAACACCATCTTTGCAAAAAGCATGAGGAAGACCAGTCACCATCTGTTGATTACATAGTTTCTGCAATGAGTGATAGTTTATATGACCAAACCACTCATGCCAAAGTTTGCTCAAGTCATTGCTATGAGAAACAAAAACTAATGAAAAATATGATGACCCAAAGTTGTCAAACTTGTACAACCTAGTAATATCATTAACAATTCTAGTTGCAAGAACATGCTTAGGATCTTTTAGATCCTTGATTACAACTTGGTGAGGTGAAAACTCTACAGTTTTACCTTCACCTGAATGAGTGATTTGATATACTGATAGAAGGTTACAATAAATACTTGGAACACATAATACATCATTGAAATGACCATTTTCTACTTGAATTGTTCCAGATCCTTCAACACTAAGAGATCTATCATCATCAACAAATATTTTCTTGGTGTTATATTCACTTAGAGAAGAAAATATGTCTCTATCCTTAGCCATATGATAAGATGCTCCAAAATCAATAAGCCACTCATCAGAAGAAGAAGTAGAAATTGTATTGAAGGAGAAACCAGAAGCAAAAAGTGCATGTCCATGAGAAGAAGAAGAAGAAGAAGAAGTGGAATCAATATTAATGTCGTGCTTCTTCATTTTTTCTTCTAAAGTTGTCATCTTCTTGAAACATTTGGAATCATCATGACCATCTTTATCACAAAAGTTGCAATGTATGTCAGTCTTCTTATTTTTATATTTTTCTCCTTTATCACTATTAGGAGCGGAAGATGGTTGAGTGGGTTTGGGACCCTTATGTTGCTTGTTTTTGTGGAAAGGATGTTGCTTCTTGCGATTCTTGGGTTTATCTTTCTGATGGATGACTAAGGATTTGTTGGAGGTACCTGTAGTGTTGATCACTCCAAGTCGTTCAAGCTTATCTTTCTCTCTAATCAAAGCATCACAAAATTTCTCAAGAGTGGGTTTTTGATAAGCTACCCCTAGAGCCTCTTGCATGGCATAAAAGGTAGATACAAACATATAATATGCACCACCTAGCTTATAAATAATAAGATAGATGCAATGATCTTCTTCTATATTTATCTTACATTCTTCACATAAAGTTATGAGTGTTTTAAACTTAGATAGAAAGTATTCAATGCAAGAAAAATCACTTGGACTTAAAGTCAATACTTAATTTTCTAACTATTGTTCTTGAATAATATTGTGTTTACCAAACACAGATTCAATATTTTCCCAAGCTTCTTTGGGTTTATCAATTGATTGAAGGTGGAACCTTAAATCAAGAGAGATGGACATTTTTGATTAATCCACGTGCTTCATTATTCCTATTATCCCATTTGACTTTCTTATCAACATTATGGATGTTGTTTCCTTTACTGCGGTAATCCGGTATAAGCCTTTACTTCTTAATAAATCCTCCATATGGGATTTCCATTGGAAGTAGTTGGTGTTGGTAAGAAAAATATTACTTGAAGAATCTATATTAAATATGTAGATAATATGAATTTTAAAAATAAAAATGATGATCTGGATGGAAAGATCTCGAAAAATTAGGCAGTTTGAAAAAAAATGGCACTGAAAACGGACTTCGGATGTGAAAGTTATGCCATTTAAAAAAAAAGGCATAAACGATAACCAAAGGACAACGTGATGGTGTAAGTTGTTTTATGAAGTGGCCTATTTTTATAAAAAAAAAGTGGGGATCAATTTTACAATGAAGTTACATTATAAAAAAAAAATTCATGCAAAATAAATAACTCTAAAATATTAAAGCTACTTATAGTGATTCACTTTTATACTTGAAGTGAAATACACTTTACAATGGAGCATGAACTTTTTCAAAAAAAGTAACAAAAAGAGAGACTTGAACTCAAGACCTCTTACTTAATAATGAAACTTTTAACCAAATGTGCTAAAAAAACATATTGTGTTGTTTAGGGAGAGGATTGGGGGTGTTTTTTTGGTTGTGGAAGACAACCTTGGAGAGTGCGCTAAACAAAACCTATTTTCACACAAGAAAAAAAATTCGCTTCTCGATGACAACAAGGGTTAGATCTCGGTTAGCTTACCTGGAAAATACACATTTTCCTATATGTTTCTAATTTCCTGAGATTGCATAGGGTGTAGGTAAAAGAGAATATGTAGATCTTGAAGAGTATCAACCCAGAAACAAATAATATAAAACCAAGAAATAAAACCGAAATAATACTCTGCAAAAATTTAAAAAGGGCGTATTCATACTTTAGACCTCTAGATCTAGATGAAATGGTCGTATCTTGGGCAAACATAAACCTTTTCGAGTGAAAAAAAAGTGTTCCTAAATTAAACATGTGCTCTAGACGCAATGGAATGGTCCTCTCAACCCAGAAATGTATGAAAATGGTAGAAAACATAGATGAGGAAACTCGGCTTCACGATCTCGATCTACAATAGGAGCGGGTATTCAAACAGAGTCCGATACCATGTTCGACAAAATAGGTATTCCAACATAGGAAGAAAACCTTCAGTAAACACTCACACAACCAGATCAAATATCAACACAATGAGGTTTTGACATGGTAAAATCCCTATGAGGAAACATTCATGGCCCCAACCAACGCGGCCACTTGGAGCAGTTTATTAATGCAGAAGAAAAAGATTACATAGATATTTTACAAGAGAGTTTCTCACAATCGATCATCGAAAAATGAACCTCCATTCTCTTTAAATAGAGAGAATGGAAAAATTAGGTGTTAATCCAGGGATCAATGGCCATTAAGATCGAGGAGATATGAACCGTCAAATGACTCTATGTCAAGAACATATTCTAACCATCAGGTTTCCTAAATACAAATGCATACTAAAGAAACAAACTAAGAAACACACTTTTACCTAACAACACATTAGACCAAGTACATCTTAACTAACCTATATGTGTCTAAATATCCTAAAATCTATTTCCCCTTATACCCCTATCTCCCCTCCTCCACCTTTCCCCTATCTCTCCACCTTCCTCTCTCTCTCTCCATTCCTCACTCCCCCCATCTCTCTCTCTCTCTCTCTCTCTCTCTCTCTCTCTCTCTCTCTCTCTCTCTCTTTATTTTATCTACCCTACCCCTATCTACCCTTGTCTCTATCTCTATCATTTATATACCCATCTCTCCCACCACTCCCTACCCCCTAAATCACTCCCCCCCTTCTCTCTCTCAATGAACCTCCCTCCCTCTATATTCCCTTGTCTCTCTCTCTTGAACACTCTCTCCCCTTCTCTCCCTCTCTCCCTCTCTCAATGAACCTATGCCCCCTCTTCCCCTCTCTCATTCTTTTGATATTTTCCCATATCTCTCTCTCCCCCCTCTCCCTCTCTTCCATTATCTATTCACCTTCCTCCCTCTCCGTCCTTCTCTTTCTCTCCCTCTCTCCCTCCATTTATATTCCCATCTAATTATCCATCATTTACATAATTAAATTAAGTTTTTTAATTTTCAAACTTATTTGAAATTGTGTAACCACAATAATGATATAATCTAGTTATGCAATTTTTTTAAATTTATGTAAATATCCACATACACAAATTTTACTTTTGTATATTTGTTTTGATTATAAAATTTATGTTTATAATTATTTCCAAATAAAAACCAAAATGATCAATAAAAACTATTATATTATTCATCATGGAAATCACTTTGGTGTAATCTGTTATTGATGTTTCACTTATGATTGGAGAGATTTACATTGATGGATTTAATGACGTAATTGGAGAAAGTTTTTATTCATAATGGATAAGTTTATAACAAATTTGATTCATTGAGAAAACTTTTGGAATTAATTTCAATATTACTTGTCTTTTTACGTTTAATTATTATTGTGAAATTATTAGTGATCGTGGATTCAAATGTAAGGAGATTGATGCAAGAAATTCAACGTACAACCACATATAAAAGTACATGTAGATTTATCTTGAGAAATAGTCCTAGTGTGGCAAACCTTTGGTTAAAATTTAGAATGAGGAATAGATTACAAAGGATTCTTTAGAGCTTATACTCCTATGCATATTAAATAAGATACTACATGAGGGAAATGTACCTATACTTTTCATTAATCTTCCACATAACTAGTGTTGGTTATCTTTGATTGTTGTTGGTCTGAGTCTCTTCATTTATCTCTACATAATTTGTCCTTTTCAACTCTAAGCACTTGAATTTACCAAACTATGTTTGAACTTAAGAAGTTGAAATCTTGAATCTTTATCCTCTCACATAGGTAGTCCAACCATCCATTATTTGTTTCCATAATTGTTTAAGGATATATTATCACCTATGTTTGAGTCTCTAATTAAATCATTCAATGAGGATTGAAATTGCAATGTTTGAGATTTACGTTCTCTTTTCTCCCTTTTTCCTCCTAATTGTTGATGTTAGTGGTAGAATCAGACATGTACTTCTGCATTGGCTTGCGTCTAGCATGTGGATGTTGTCAAGAATATTCTAGTCTTGATTTTACTTTAGTTAAAAGGAATTAATTAAAGTAAAAAGTGTTTTTATTAGCGAATTGAGTTATTTAAGGAACAAGAATAACATGCAACCACTAGTACATATTGTAAAAAAAAAATTGATGTTCTATTTGTGACGTTATGGACAAAATTGGCCATACTGTTGAAAAATAGAGGATTTTTTATTTTTATTTTCCATATTGCCCGATAACGTCTCTATTACCATGTTGACGTCTCTCTTGACACGTTGTCGTCTCTATTGCCACATCTGCAAGATAGTTGTCAATCTTGCCACATTTGTAACATAGTCATCTCTCTTGCCACATTTGTAAAATAGCGATCACAATTGTGACGTTGTTGTGTACAAATAAGGTCAATGATTTGTAAATGTTCCTAGTGTTCCGACTATAGAATTTTAGATGGATTTCCATTGTGGGAAAGGATTATCATGTGATTTTTATTATTTCCATGGTGTCCTTATGATACGACAATGGTAATATATTATCCACATAAAAGGTTTCTTGAGAAGTAACAAGGGGACCATGATACGATAAGAGTGAAAGAGGAAAGGGGGTGCATGGGTGATATGTTTTGACACTTTTCCTTTGAAGTAAAAACTTCATTGCCCATGATTCCTTAAAAATATTTCCCACTCATCTTTTAATTGGGTGTTCTTTTGGATGTTTCCTCATGCTTCTTGGCCGAAAGGGCACACTTGTCTTATGCAAAATAAACTTGGGGGGAACCATTATTCACCCTCATTCATGAATGATTATTAGACTCTCCATTCTACCTAAGAACATTTCTTTCCCACGTGCATTATCCATTTTCCTATCCAAATTCTCTTCTTCTCATTGTTCATGGTGGAACTTGTGTGGAAACATGGTTTTTATGCATGCAAACAAGGAAAAATCCCCATGGAATTATGGCTAGGAAAAAACTATGGGGAGTGGTGGATTTTCTTGTAAGAAATGATATGAAATTGGATGGTTTTGAGGGAAAAACCATGGTTGGAATGTCCACAAGAGGTGANGAACCTATGCCCCCTCTTCCCCTCTCTCATTCTTTTGATATTTTCCCATATCTCTCTCTCCCCCCTCTCCCTCTCTTCCATTATCTATTCACCTTCCTCCCTCTCCGTCCTTCTCTTTCTCTCCCTCTCTCCCTCCATTTATATTCCCATCTAATTATCCATCATTTACATAATTAAATTAAGTTTTTTAATTTTCAAACTTATTTGAAATTGTGTAACCACAATAATGATATAATCTAGTTATGCAATTTTTTTAAATTTATGTAAATATCCACATACACAAATTTTACTTTTGTATATTTGTTTTGATTATAAAATTTATGTTTATAATTATTTCCAAATAAAAACCAAAATGATCAATAAAAACTATTATATTATTCATCATGGAAATCACTTTGGTGTAATCTGTTATTGATGTTTCACTTATGATTGGAGAGATTTACATTGATGGATTTAATGACGTAATTGGAGAAAGTTTTTATTCATAATGGATAAGTTTATAACAAATTTGATTCATTGAGAAAACTTTTGGAATTAATTTCAATATTACTTGTCTTTTTACGTTTAATTATTATTGTGAAATTATTAGTGATCGTGGATTCAAATGTAAGGAGATTGATGCAAGAAATTCAACGTACAACCACATATAAAAGTACATGTAGATTTATCTTGAGAAATAGTCCTAGTGTGGCAAACCTTTGGTTAAAATTTAGAATGAGGAATAGATTACAAAGGACTCTTTAGAGCTTATACTCCCATGCATATTAAATAAGATACTACAAGAGGGAAATGTACCTATACTTTTCATTAATATTCCGCATAACTCGTGTTGGTTATCTTTGATTGTTGTTGGTCTTAGTCTCTTCATTTATCTCTACATAATTTGTCATTTTCAACTCTAAGCACTTGAATTTACCAAACTATGTTTGAACTTAAGAAGTTGAAATCTTGAATCTTTATCCTCTCCCATAGGTAGTCCAACCATCCATTATTTGTTTCCATAATTGTTTAAGGATATATTATCACCTATGTTTGAGTCTCTAATTAAATCATCCAATGAGGATTGAAATTGCAATGTTTGAGATTTACCTTCTCTTTTCTCCCTTTTTCCTCCTAATTGTTGATGTTAGTGGTAGCATCAGACATGTACTTCTGCATTGGCCTGCGTCTAGCATGTGGATGTTGTTGAGAATATTTTAGTCTTGATTTTACTTTAGTTAAAAGTAATTAATTAAAGTAAGAAGTGTTTTTATTAGCGAATTGAGTTATTTAAGGAACAAGAATAGCATGCAACCACTAGTACATATTGTAAAAATTTTGATGTTCTATTTGCGACGTTATGGACAAAATTGGCCATATTGTTGAAAAATAGAGGAATTTTTTTTTTCCATATTGCCCGATAACGTCTCTATTGCCATGTTGACGTCTCTCTTGACACGTTGTCGTCTCTTTTTCCATGTTGTCGTCTCTATTGCCATGTTTGTAAGATAATTGTTAATCTTGCCACATTTGTAACATAGTCGTCTCTCTTGCCATGTTTGTAAAATAACGATCACAATTGTGACGTTGTTGTGTATAAATAAGGTCAATGAGTTGTAAATGTTCCTAGTGGTTCGACTATTGAATTTTAGATGGATTTCCATTGTGGGAAAGGATTATCGTGTGATTTTTATTATTTCCATGGTGTCCTTATGATACGACAATGGTACTATATTATCCACATAAAAGGTTTCTTGATAAGTAACAAGGGGACCATGATACCATAAGAGTGAAAGAGGAAAGGGGGTGCATGGTTGATATGTTTTGACACTTTTCCTTTGAAGTAAAAACTTCATTTCCCATGATTCCTTAAAAATATTTCCCACTCATCTTTTAATTGGGTGTTCTTTTGGATGTTTCCTCAATGCTTCTTGGTCGAAAGGGCACACTTGTCTTATGCAAAATAAACTTGGGGGGAACCATTATTCACCCTCATTCATGAATGATTATTAGACTCTCCATTCTACCTAAGAACATTTCTTTCCCACGTGCATTATCCATTTTCCTATCCAAATTCTCTTCTTCTCATTGTTCATGGTGGAACTTGTGTGGAAACATGGTTTTTATGCATGCAAACAAGGAAAAATCCCTATGGAATTATGGCTAGGAAAAAACTATGGGGAGTGGTGGATTTTCTTGTAAGAAATGATATGAAATTGGATGGTTTTGAGGGAAAAACCATGGTTGGAATGTCCACAAGAGGTGAAGTAAACACCATTAAAACCTGCAACCTTGTTAGTGTTGGTCATGGATATTTTGAACTGAGTGGTTTCCTTTAGGTCATTTAAAGTGTAAAACCAATATTGTTGGAAATTTTTTTCCTACATTGGAAGGGAAGAAGATATCCAAGGGACTATGGATTAGATAAAAGGGATATCTTCCTTGTGATATGACATAGAAGAGAATCTCATGACAGTTGATGTCTTGATGAGGGCCTAGAGTGCTCAATAGTGAGCATATTGGCTATGTCATGAGATAAATGGGTTGGCGTGAGTGAGAATAGAGCCTTGTAGGAGATTCCTTAAATGTTTTCATTGTGTTATTGAGGAGAAGAGAGTGCAACAATGGTTGATGACTAGATGTTGGGATCCTCCCTAGGGGTATAATTAGGGGGCCAAAGGGACCACTAGAGTAGTAATGATATAGTTATGGTGGTCATTCAATGTAAAGTGGAATGGGTCCATTATGGATGTTATTATTAAATAAGATCCATTAGTCAATTAGAATGGAATACATGTAATGTGGCCTCATTAAAGAAAGTCCATTAGGTAATTAAGAGGTGGTTATGATTAGGGTTCTCTAGTTAGCTATAAAGAGATACATAGTGCTTATGGATGTGTATTTGAGTATATGGATATGTATTGAAGTATTTTGTGTTCGAGCTTAGCTCAATGAGAGGTCACCTTACCTTAAGAGGTAAGTGAACAATAGTGAATTTCTTCCAAAAGGATTATTGTATAGTGTTTCCATGCTTGAAGGGTATTTTTATATAATCACGTAAATGAGACTTTACAATCTTAATCTTGGATATATTATATGTGATTTAATTTTTATAACTAGGGTAGATAACAATTGGTATTGGAGATCCTTCTTGGGAAATAAAGTGGAAGAATTTGTTTTCCTTCTTTTTGTATATTTTTTCCTAAGAAAAAAGAGGCAAAAACATTCAAATATATTCCTGTAGCTTTATGTGCATAATATGGGAAAACCAAGTCTAGATTTCAATTCCTCTTGAAAAAACATCCAATTTAAAAAATAAATGGTTCCAATCGAAGTCGTTGCTCTTGGAGATATCGTTGATTTAAAGTAATTTATTGAATAAATGAAATGAAATAGGATGAAATATGATGAAATCACCTGGAGAGAGTAGTGCACAGGCCTGACAACCTGCTTCTTCAATCACAAAAAAATATCTCTCACTTGGAGAGAGTAGAGCAGATGCTTGGCAACTTGCTTCTTCAATCCAGATCCTACGTCAAACAGACACGGGGGATGACAAAAATAAAATTTAGGTATGGAAAGAAAAGTTGGTAGTAAACCATGCTTAGGTAAGGAATTGCGTTGACAACAACAACAGTTCGTTAAGGCAGATCACGGCTCAGCAAAATACAGGCGCTGGTATTTCTAGGAAAATGCCCGAGATATCTCAATGATTGTAGGTTTTAGAGTTTCATGATGGTAAAGGTCAACAATGGAGGTACTCGTTCCCTCTATGCCTCCGTGGGTGCATGGGCTGATCCAGGTGGATATTGGTGGCCACCCACCTATTCCAACTGGCTCCTCGTGTCTATTTTGTTCAACAGGTTCTTCTGTACTGCTTTGTAATTGTGGGTTCTACACTTTTGGGGCTGTAAGAAGCCCCACAGATCCTTCAGGAGGATACAGGTAGATTCTCGCTTAATCCAATTGGATTATTTTGTATGTTTTCATTTTAGCACATATTTTTGTACTTTTGGGGCCGTTTTGGGGCCCTAAATGTTTTTTTTTTGGCTCGCCATAGTCAAACTATAAATGGAATTAGAGTTTGACGAAGATATGTGTAGTTCTATGAAAGAAATTTTCAATGGGCTATTATGCTCCTAAAACGGAGGTCGTATGCAAAATTTACGACCCTAAAAAGTTGAGGTACCAAATTACACCAACTTACCTATAGGGCCCACATGACTTTCAACGTTTCACCTTCTAGGGTTAGGTTTTTGGATGTATAGGGTTTTGGAATTCATGAGTAATATCAAAAAGGCCTATGGAGCCTCATTGTAGTCCATTATTCTTAGATGGATGTGCGTAGTAGCCACATCTCTTCTCAGAGATAGCTACCACCATTCGAGCAAGTTTCAGTTCTGCAGTTTTACAGTTTCAACCTATTTCATTATTTAATACAAGATATTGTTCACTGGATATTTTTGTTATTCTCCATATCTTTGTATTTATTTTATTTGGTCTATTAATCAGTTTGTTCTGCTCCTAAATCCGAATCAATGGTATCAGATTGGTCTGCTCTTCATTTATTTTTCTTCGTGCATGTCCCCGACAAGATATGGGTACAAGAAGTTGGGACTCGAACCAATCAATCCATTACCAGATCGGTTGTGTTGAGCCTGGAAAAAACCCATGGGGGGTGAAAATAAAGATGATGGAGTAGGATATCCTAATAAAAGTTTTCTCGAGGAAGCCCTCGCACGACAAAGGAAAGAAATTATGGACAACTTCGCGTAGATCCTTCAACGACTTCCCACAGGAGAAGCATTTTCATCCAGCAACCATGCAACCACCTTCAAGGTACAAGTAAATTTTGATATTCCATTATTTGAAGGACTAATATATGCAGATGTTGTAGATAAATGGTTGAATATGCTCGAAGGATATTTTTCGGTCCACAATTTTTCCGATAGGGAAAAAATCTCTTTTTCACTCCTCAAGGTCAATCCCCATGTTAAATACTGGTGGAATACTTACTCTTAGCAAAGGGTCGTGGAGGAATCTACAATATTTGTGGCGGCCCCTACATGGGATTCCTTCCGGGACACCATTAAAGAATAATACTACCATGTTGGAAGCTACGAGGACCAGTACATCAGATGGACCACCCTACGTCAAGAAAGGGACCAGACAATACCAAATTTCACCAATAATTTCCACACCCTATGCACAAAATTGGGTATCAAAGACTCTGAGCGTCTTCTGGTGCTCAAATATTGTGGTTGCTTGCATAGATACATTCAGATAGAAGTGGAGTTATTTTGGGATGACTTTTGGGATCTGCAAACCCCTCATAGACAAAGCAGGGAAAAGGCAGCCCCAACCCACACAACAAGGGACTAAGTCGAGATGGTCACCCTTCGGAAAACAAATCCAAGCCACAACACAATAATAGAAATGAGAAGACAAAGAAGGACATGAGAAAATGGTGTGAGTACCATAAAATTCCTTAGCACAACACCGAAGAATGTCTATCCAAGCGGTCCCTCGTGGCCGAGATGAAGGCTTTTGAGTCAAAGTTCGATTCTGATTCCAAGTCAAATCCTTAAGGAGGGAAGGGGGTTATCGATGTTGAACCCAGTGCCAATGTATCTACCACCAAATTCTGGCCGAGCGAACCAGCAGAACCAGAGGAAGTGGAATTCCTCTTTCACTCGTAGATGTGGGTCAAGGGGGCTTCGATTCATTTCATTGTCGACAACAGTAGTCAGAAAAACTTGATTTTAGTAGAGGTCGTCAAGCGGCTGGACCTGCCAATGACACCACACCTGCAACCCTACACCATCGGCTCACTTCGCCAAGGAAGAGATCTTTGTGTCAACCAACAATGTCCTCTGACCTACGACATCAATCCTTTCAAACATGAGGTACTATGTGATATTTCTCCCCTTGAAGTTTGTGATGTTCTTTCAGGACAACCATATTTGTGGAAACGTCATGTTGTGTATGAGTCTAGACCCCATAGTGTTATTATTACTTTGGGTAGACAATTGTATAGGATCCTAGAGGTAGCGCCTCCTACTGCTATTTCTTTAATCTCTCTAAGCAATGCAGTAAGGTCATTTCATAGACTGGGAAGTTTGTCTTCTTTTTTATCTATGCTCACAGTAAGAAGAAGGTTTCTGCCACATCCATGGCCTCTACACAACACCTCTCTTCGCAACAGAAGCAAGTGGATGAGATCATGGAAGAATACAAATACATGTTCTCCTCACCTACATGGGTACCGACACATTTCCAAGTCAAGCATCCAATTGATATGACCCCCGAAACACCTCTACCTAGTGGACCAGCCTATCGGCGCTCTCTGATGGAGAATGAAAAAATCATGCGTTAGATCTGAAAGCTTCTTCAAAGTGGGCACATCATACCCAGTTCCTCCCCTTGTAGAAGCCTAATTGTACTAGTGCAGAAGAAGGATGGGACTTGGCGACTCTGCAATGATTACATAGCCTTAAACAAAATCACAGTCAGGAACCGCTACCCCATTCTTAGGATTGATGACCTTCTTAACCAACTCAAGGGGGGAAATTTCTTCAGCAAGATTGACCTAAATTCTGGCTACCACCAAGTTCCCATCGAACTAACCAATGTATGGAAGACAAACTTCAAGTATAAGAAGGTATCTACGAATGGCTAGTCATTCCCTTTGGATTAACAAATTCACCAACCACTTTCATGAGGTTGATGGATGATGTATTGAGACCCTTCACCAACTCCTTTGTGGTTGTATATTTGGATGACATCCTTATCTTCAAAAGAACATGGGAAGAGCACAAGTTGTATGCCAACTTGGAAAAATGCTCTTTTGGCATGAACAAGGTCCAATACTTGGGCTACATTGTTGATGGGCAGGGGGTACATGTTGATCCAGCTAAGATCCAAGTCATCCGTGACTGGACAGCCCTGACCAAACTGACCGAGCTTCAGAGATTTCTGGGGCTAGCCAAATTCTACCGATGGTTCATGTTGGGATTCTCTCATATTGCATGGGCCCTTAGCCAGGTGACCAAGGGTGGTGGTAGGGCCAAGTTTGTGTGGGGGGAGAAAAAACAACGAGCATTCGATGATCTGAAGCTTCGCTTGTTCTCAACTCTGATACTCTCCTTGCCCAATTTGCAGCAACCATTCGATAATGAGACTCATGCATATGACTATGTTGTGGGAACAGTTCTCACTCAACATGGGTATCCGGTGGAATACCATAGTGAGACACTCTTCGATATTGTCCGGAAATACCCCATCTATGACAAGGAAATGTATTCCATTGTACAAGATTGTCGTCAATGGAAACATTACATTCTGGGGAAAGAGACAATCATACTGCTTGTGCCATTGCCAAGCCAACCAACAAGAAGAAAGGATTATATTCCCCTCTTTCGATTCTCAAGAAGCCTTAAGAATCCATATCAATGGATTACATGTCTATCTTTCCATCCACCAAGCAAGGAAATGACTGTGTGTTTGTGTTCATTGATCAGTTTTTGAAGATGGCCATCCTCATAGCCTGTAAGAAGAATGTCACATGGGTAGATATTGCCAAGATCTTCTTTGAACGAGTGTGGGTCCACTTTGGGATACCATATACCATCATCTCCGACTGAGACATCAGGTTCCTCAACACCTTTTGGTCGAGTCTTTGGTCTCTATTGGACACGAAGCTTACAAAATCCAC
>JZKD02S0730964.1:661266-679518 GCA_000966675.3 Picea glauca | reverse complement strand
CGATATTGTCCGGAAATACCCCATCTATGACAAGGAAATGTATTCCATTGTACAAGATTGTCGTCAATGGAAACATTACATTCTGGGGAAAGAGACAATCATACTGCTTGTGCCATTGCCAAGCCAACCAACAAGAAGAAAGGATTATATTCCCCTCTTTCGATTCTCAAGAAGCCTTAAGAATCCATATCAATGGATTACATGTCTATCTTTCCATCCACCAAGCAAGGAAATGACTGTGTGTTTGTGTTCATTGATCAGTTTTTGAAGATGGCCATCCTCATAGCCTGTAAGAAGAATGTCACATGGGTAGATATTGCCAAGATCTTCTTTGAACGAGTGTGGGTCCACTTTGGGATACCATATACCATCATCTCCGACTGAGACATCAGGTTCCTCAACACCTTTTGGTCGAGTCTTTGGTCTCTATTGGACACGAAGCTTACAAAATCCACCCCCAAACCAATGGCCAAACCGAGGTCGTCAATTGGATGATTGTGCACATCCTGTGCATGTAAAATTATAAGAATCCACGTACATTGTACGAGAGTATTCCCTATGTCCAACACAGTTACAATAGGGCTCTTCATAGTTACACCGACCATATCCCAGTTCAGGTGGGTTTGGGATTCCAACACTTGGGACCCAATGATAATGCACTCCCTCTTGCCACCGCATAGAAAAAATCTTCCCCTGATCAGTCTGAGATTGACAAAGCCACCAGATTCATTGAGCAGATTCAACACATCCACCAATAGGTCTAGGATATTTTGCAGAAATACAATGTGAAGTACAAGAAGCGCCATGATCAACACAGGGTACCACACCAGTTTCAAGTTGGCAACAAAATTTGGTTACATATGCAGAAGGAGCGTCTCACTGGGCCCCATCAAAAGTTTCGTCCACTTCGTTATGGGCCTTAAACTATCACCAAGGTTGTGGGTAGCAATGATTTTGAGCTCAACACTCCACCCTTCCTTGGTCTGCATCCAATATTCAATGTGGAGCTTCTTCGACCATATTTTCCACCATTATTGGACACTTATGAGATCGAAGAACAATTGACACCAACATAGATCAACCCTGACTGCATGGAACAAGCATCCACTGATCATATTTTGCACACATAGGTCAAGGGCACTCGCCAACAGTGGATCCAACTTTATTGAGTTGTCAAGGCAAGGCAACTCCTACACCAAGGCAAGTGGCTTACCCAGGGCCAAATCCAACAAAAGTTTCCTCAGATGATGGGGGAACTCAACTCAATGGATAACATTGCTTCCTAAGGGGGGAGGATTGATCCAGGTGGATATTGGTGGCCACCCACCTATTCCAACTGGCTCCTTGTGTTCATTTTTGTTCAACACATTCTTTTGTACTGCTTTGTAATTGTGGGTTCTACACTTCTGGGGTTGTCAAAATCCCCACACATCCTCCAGGTGGATACGGGTCGACTATCTCATAATCCAACTGGCTTATTTTGTATGTTTTCATGTCAGCATATATTTTTGTACTTTTGGGGCCGTTTTGGGGCCCTAAACGTTGTTTTTTTGGCTCGCCATAGTCAAATTGTAGACAAAGTAAGATTTTGATAGTGAATTTTGTAGCTCTCTGAAATACCTTTCCAACGGGCTATTACACGCCTAAAATAGAGGTCGTATGAAAAAGTTACGGCCCTAGGAAGTTGAGGTACCAAATTACACTAACTTACCTATAGGGCCCACATGACTTTTGAAGTTTCACCTTCTAGGGTTAGGTTTTTGGATGTCTAGGTTTTTTGAATTCATGGGTAATATCATAAAGGCCTATGGAGCCTCATTGTAATCCATTATGATCATACAGATGCACGTAGCATCCCCGTCTCTTCTCAGAGATAGCTACCACCATTCGAGCAAGTGTCACTTCTATAGTTTTATAATTTCAACCTATTTCATTATTTAATAGAAGATATTGTTCACTGGATGGTTGTGTTATTCTCCATATCTCAATATTTATTATATTCAGTCTATTAATCAGTTCGTTCTGCTCCTAAATCCAGATCATGGGGAGAATGCCTAGAAGATTTCCAAAACAATAAGAATTCTCACTTATAATTGCATCTGCTTGAGATGACACATGGCGCTCATGAAGCGCATTCCTCTCCACTTGGAGTTTGTTCCTCTCCCCAAAGGAACTTAGGATAATTGGGTTTATTTCCTAAACCTTAGTCTGTTAAGGAATTAATAATATAATATTATTCCCTTAGAGGTAAGCCCTCTAGCTTAGCCACTTTTCCTAGACTCTTTGGCCCTTCCCTTTCCCTACCTAGTGGAGCTTAGTCCCCCATTCTCTTTTATCATGGTATATCTACACACAGTGATGTATTTATATTAAATATATGAGTATTTACACATATACAATAATAGGTTCACTTGCCTTTGCATCTAGGCTCTCTGGTCTAATCATCACATAAGCCTCCTAGCTTATTATAACTCATCTCACCAGCCTATCAAACATGTTTAAAATTCATAATTACAACTGGGTCTTTGCCTAGGCATATTACAATCCCTCCCCTTATTTTTGCACTTTCCCCAGTGCAACTTGTTTATACATATACAATTCAAAAATTCTTCAAAAAACTCCAAGATTTAGCTATAGTTGGAATTCAATTGCTCTATTCCACAGAGCTGATTCAAGAAAGAATTCAACTCATTTTTCCTTATAACATGCTTCAATTAAACCTCATTGAAAGCATCGACTGGTTGTAGATCCACGACGTTCCACTTAGCCTTAGATCTCATTGATGATAAAATCTCAACAATGTATCACCCCCGAGCAAGGGCTATGACTCCATCAGGACAATGGCCTCCCAAGATAACCACGACCCATAATTAATATCAACATGGTCTAGGCCAAGGTACCAAACCTCAGCAAGGAAGTATCACTAGGATAATGCAAAGGCGAGTGGGCTTGATTTTGTATATGTAATTATGCAAATTATTAATAAAATACATTGTTGCATGTAGACCAACCACGAAGAAAGAGTTATCGGGGACTAAGCTCCACTAAGCTGGGTAAGGGAAGCAGGTTTGAGAGGCTAGAAAGGGGGCTAAGCTTAAGAGCTTAAAACCAAGAGAATAATATATAATTATTGTTCTAAAGGGATCTAAAGAGGATATTAATTTATCCTAAGTTTCCTAAGGGAGAGGAACAAACTCCAAGTGGAGGGGGACAAGCTCCCAAGAGAGCCATGTGTCAACTGGGGCGCATGCAATTTTTTGTGGAAATTCCATCATTGTGAGGGGCACGTGGATTCTTTCCATATGTCCTCACAAGTTCGCTCTCTCCATTCTCTCCATGCTGAGGATTCTGGCAAGGGGTTGCCCCATTCATGTATGCACTGAGCAATAACACATTCATTCTGTCCATTGTTGTTGAACCATAACCATCCTGAACCTCTGAAACAAGCTCGAACTAATATCTTATTGAACCCATACCCTACGGGTTTCCTTTGTTTCACCATTTTCCCACATCCAATTTCTATTTCTGTGATCACCATGCCTGTGTGTTTAGGAGAGGAAGTAAATAAGTGGGTTTTCAGGCCCGTGAATAGAGGAAGCAGGTTGTCAAGCCTGTGAGCAACTCTCTTCAGGTGAGAGAGTGTGCTGAGGAAGTGAGTTCTCTTGTAGGGAGTTTAGTAGTAGCTATAGAGCTCTGAGAATTCCTGATCCATCATGTTGTTGAAGCCCAAGGAAAGGGAGGTGTAGCAGCCGATGGACTGTTGGACAGTGAAGGTGTACACTCCTGGGGTGGGACAGGCATGTGGGGAATGAGATTCTGTGAGCTCTGGTCGTAAGTGACTCCTTGGAGGAAATCCTTCATGTTATACAATGGAGTTTCTCATATCCTCAAACTAGCCTAGGAATCCCTTTCCTGATGGAGTTTAGTCCCAGCTCGGAGGTGACCCACTGCTGAGAGTGATGAGCAGTGTGGTCTAAGGTTGGGGGGTTCATGGAAGGTCTGCACACAGTCAGTGGTCTTCTCATAAAAATATAAGTACCAATTCTATGTTAATTGTACATTGTGTATCTTGTACATGTGTAATAATGTTATCATAATTTCTCGTGTTTATTGCATGTATGTATTACTGTCTCTTCTGCATGAATATGTGTATGAACAGAATGTTGTGTCTGTTTAAGATTTCATCATATATATATGTATCATATCATATCATCGATAGTTTCAAGTAGCATGACCATATTCGATGGATGGGGATGTTACAAAATAGTATCAAAGCAGAAAGATGTTTCCTCCGTGGCATTGCCCGACCTGTTGGGTGGAAAAAATGGTATCAGAGCAGAAAGATGTTTCCTTTGTGGCATTGCCCGCTTTGATCTCTGTTCTTTAAATGGCTAATGTTTCTCCTCATTAACCTCATGTAGGTTACAATTCAAGCTCTTGCGCAATTAATGGTACTGGTATTCGTTCCATTTGATTATATATATATAATAACAATGAGAGCTAAGCTAATATGGAATTCATATAGGCTACTACTAGGACAAGAATAATGTAATATGGAATTTGTCTTATCTGATAGTGGGAGTATAATAATTTTGACATCTGTGGAAGATCATGGAGTTTCCTCTAAGCTCTTAGCTTTGCCAGTTCAAAATCTAAATGACTTGGATAATATTTTATCAAATCCTGGAGTTTAACTCTACATATCCATGGTTCAAATAATAGTAGCATATTAATACCAACATGTGTGGACGATCATGGATTTGCCTCTAATCGCTTAGCTGCCTTAGCTCAAGATCCAAACTATTGGGATAGTGTTTTATAAATCATGTAGTCCAACGTTGCATTATCCCTGGTCCAAAAAAAATAACATTGATTTTTACATCTAATTAGGTTTACTTCATAAATTGATTTAATAATTAGGTTTATCATGGATAACATTGTCCATTGTCGAGATAATTGCCTTTCTTTAATGATTTTTTTTTAAATTAAAGAATCATTAATTTAATTAAATTGCTTTAAAAATTATTGAAATTTACAATTAATTAATTTAATGAACTTTCTTTGAACACGTAATTAATTTAATGAACTTTATTTGAAAATCATTGATTTTTACAGTTAATTGGGTTKATTTTATATGCTACTAGGCTATCCCAAAYCATTAGCATATCCCCAAATCATTCATTTGTTAAGTGCATTTTAGAAGGAGTGAYGATTCGTCTTATGYGGTGSCTTATTCTGCTTCAGAGMTGAATGTTCATCATCTRCCAAATCATTCATTTGTTARGTGCATTTTAGAAGAAGTGRTGATTAGTGTTATGCGGTGGCTTATTSTGCTTCAKAGATGAATGTTCATCATSTGATCGKCTTAGGAAAATTAAAATGTYATTTATCTACACTTTTCATTATGAATGTTCGATTGGCTTAGGAAAAYTAAAATGTTATTTATCTACTCTTTTCATTATGTGCTCTTTTTCAGATTTATGGGAKTTAGTGTCATTTTGTTACGTGCAGTGAAATYATTAGGYTTTTCATATTTTGTATAGGAGATTCCTATCGAMKTTCATCATCTASTATTAATGYAGATATGTTAATATTTAATACACATTTAATGCTATCACATTTTCGTCTATACGAGCTTACTGGAAACAAAGGCTTAACGRTCATTCCTAAACTGCAYGGCCATAAYTCCAGTATATCCRGCTAAGAGAAAATAAATAAAGGCTTATAAGATTCCTATCSTGCAAATCATAACCCTAAGACAATCAAATACACRAAACTGAATAATAGAAAACTTAAATAACTGAATTTATCTTCTAAATCCACCTAGAAAATCAGAATTGATGTCGGACAACCCAATTTTTTTTTTAAACCAGGCCAAAAAACTAATCATAGAAAGTTTTGATAAAATCCAGACCCTCGTCGTTGTTGAGCTTACTGGAAACAAAGGCTTAACGGTCATTCCTAAACTGCATGGCCATAATTCCAGTATATCCGGCTAAGAGAAAATAAATAAAGGCTTATAAGATTCCTATCCTACAAATCATAACCCTAAGACAATCAAATACACGAAACTGAATAATAGAAAACTTAAATAACTGAATTTATCTTCTAAATCCACCTAGAAAATCAGAATTGATGTCGGACAACCCAATTTTTTTTTTAAACCAGGCCAAAAAACTAATCATAGGAAGTTTTGATAAAATCCAGACCCTCGCCGTTGTTACATTCTTAGGTTGAATATTCAAAATGAATGAGAGATTGAAGGATGCGATCTTACTTAGACGATATAGCCTGAAACTCCTTTTCAATAATACTCTTCCAGCTGAAACTCCTTTTCAATAATACTCTTCCAGATTTATTTGTTACCTTGGACTTGATCCAGGTGGATATCAATGGCCACCCACCTTTTCCAAGTCGCTCAAAACAATTTTCTAGCAATTTTGGTAATTTACTATTTTTAGCAATTTTTCGGGTCTTGAACTTCTAGAGCCGTTTTGAGGCCCTAAACAACATTTTTTGGGAAAATAGAGAGGAAAATGGAACAAAGTTTGGTGTTTCTCACACACAAGTTGTAGTCCTTGAATAGATCTTTCTAAGGGTGTATCGAGCGCCCCAAACAGAGATTGTATGCAAAAGTTACGCTCCTGGGAAGTTGACCTATCCACTACCTCCATCGCAGCCTGCAAACCTTTTGGATTTTCATCTTTCGGGGTTAGGATTTTGGAATTTACTTATGTTAAAAAGGCCCTTAAAGCCTCATTGTAATAATCATCTTCTCATAAATGCGAGTAGCCGTCACATCTCTTCTCGGAGATAATTTGCCACCATTCTAGCAAGTCTTTCACTCTGTATTTTACAGTCTTTGTACATTTTCACTCACTAATAGAAAATTGTGTCTTAGTGTATCTCTGTGTTTATGGTTGCATCTCTGATACATTTCAGTTATATTATTGGATATCCGCGATATCTTTGTGCATTTATTTATTATATCTTCGCTCTCATTTCGTGCCGAAAATAATCTGGATCAGTGGTATCAAAGTAGGTTTCTCTTGATCGTTTTTTCAGTGCATGTCCCCCACGAGGTCCGAGTATAGAAAGTTGGGTCTCGAGCTTGTCTCTCTTGAAGACAATCGCTCTCTCACACCCAAGAAACCCTCAATGGTGGAAGAAAAGAAAAATGACAGAGCATACGATTCTATCAATCTGTTGCTTGAGCAAGATCTCACGTGACAAAGGGATGAAATGATGGAGAATTTTCCCCTTATCCTTCAACGTCTGTCAATAGAAACAGTCGCATCTTCATCAAGAGACCACTTTGGAAGCACCTCACCTTTCAAGGTACAAGTTAATTTTGATATTCCTATAAATGACAGATAGATGCAGAAACCCTAGACAAATGGTTAAATCTGCTAGAAGGTTATTTCTCTGTTCACAATTTTTTTGACAGAGAAAAGATCACCTTCGCACTCCTTAAATCTCTCCCTCATGTCAAACATTGGTGCGAAACTTACTAGGAGAAAAGTTCCACAGAGGAGTTTGGAATATATGGGGCCGAGCCCACTTGGGATTTTTTTGTGGATGCAGTAAAAGTACAGTATTACCATATTGGCAACTATGAGGACCAATACATAAGATGGACCACACTACGACAAGAGAGGGGCCAATCAGTTTCAGAGTTCACCAATACCTTCCATACCTTGCGCACCAAGCTGGGTATCAAAGACTCCAAACGAAATTTGGTTCTAAAATACCATGGGGATCTACACATATACATCCAAACTGAAATGGATTTTCTGGACATCTCATCACTTGGTTCTTCTTATCGATATGTTGTGAAATTTAAGCACCAGAACAAACGGGAGTTCAGGTTTGCAAATCTGCAACAACCAAAGTATGAGAAAGACGACCCTAACAAACAGTCTCCTGAAAACCAGTCCAAACCACAGGAAAAGAAGGGTCACTGAAAGACGAAGAAGGACACTGGAAAATGGTGTGATTTCCGCAAAAACCCCTGGCACAACATCGATGAATGTCTCTCAAAATAGTCATTGGTGGCCGAGATCGAAGACAAGGAGTCGAACCTTGATTCAGAATTTGATTCTAAAAATACTAGTAAAAGATAGATCATCAACGCAGACTCCACTATTATTGTCGCGACCACAACAATTCAACTAGAAGAGCCAACAGATCCTAAAGAGGGGGAGCGCCTTTTTGATTCACAGATGTGGGTGAAGGGGACCTCGTTGCATTTTATTGTTGATAGCGGAAGCCATAATAAATTTATTTCAGCAGAGGTTGTCAAATAGTTGGGATTGTCGACAACACCACACCCGTAGCCATACAACATTGGGTGGCTTCGCCAGGGACGATATCTTCGTGTCAGCCAGCAGTGTCGATTATCATACAGCATCCAACCCTTCAGGGATGAGGCATTATGTGATGTTGCCCCACTGGATGTATATGATGTTCTCTTGGGCCAACCATATATGTAGAAGCGCCATGCTATTTATGAGTCTCGACCTCGTAGTGCCATTGTTACTTTGGGGGGTCATCTCTACAGAATACCAGAGGTAATTTCGACTATTGTCCCACCTAAAAGGTGTTTCAAGGTAGTATCTCATACTAAATTTTTTAGCTTTTTCACAATCTGTTTAAAAGGTGAACAAAAGGATATTGCAACCACTACAACCTCAGCCCAAGCACCTTCTATCCAACAGAAGCAGGTCAACAAGGTTAAAATAAAGCGCAAGGATTCCTTCTGCACACACTCATCTCATGTAGCCAGACTGGTTAAAAAGGTCCAACCCTTCCAGCCATAGGTTTGTGACAACCTTCAACAAACCAAGCAGCGCGACGTCTCCAACAAGGCAAGTAGCTCACCAAGATTCAGATTCAGTAATCACTTTCCCCTCTCCCTCGAGAACTCAATGCAATGGAGATCATTTCTTCCTGAGGGAGGATTGATCCAGGTGGATATTGGTGGCCACCCACATTTTCTAAGTGGCTCAAAACAATTTTCTGGAAATTTTGGTAATTTACTATTTTTAGTAGTTTTTCAGGTCCTGAACTTCTAGAGCCGTTTTGAGGCCCTAAACGACATTTTTTGGGAAAACGGGGAGAAACATGGAATGAAGTTCAATGTTTCTCACACAAAAGGTGTAGTCCTCGGATAAATATTTCTAACGGTGTATCGAGGGCCCCAAACAGAGATCGTATGCAAAAGTTACGCCCCCGGGAAGTTGACGTATCAACTACCTCCATCGAGGCTCGCAAACCTTTTGGATTCTCATCTTCCGGGGTTAGGGTTTTTTATTTTCCTTATGTTAAAAAGGCCCTTAGAGTCTCATTGTAATAATCATCTTCTCACATATGCGAGTAGTTGTCACATCTCTTCTTATAGATAAGCTGCCACCATTCTAGCGAGTCTTTCACTCTATATTTTACAGTCTTTGTACATTTTCGTTCATTAATATAGAATTGTGTATTACTGTATCTCTGTGTTTATGGTTGCATCTCTGATACATTTCTGTTATATTATTGGATATCCGTGATATCTCCGTGCATTTCTTTATTATATCTCCACTCTCATTTTGTGCCGAAAATAATCCAGATTAGGACTGCGGATCACCATTACTTGTAACGCTTTGGAGCTTATTGTAGAGTTGAGCAGAACAAATTACCAACCTATCTAGTTACATAAAAAATAAGAAAGTTAACGACAATGGCAAACAGTGTCTCCAACCAAGATGGATGCAATCGCTACAATTATTATGGCTTGAAGGAGACCCATTAAATTAGAAACCTAAATTAAAATAAATCAAAGACCTGTGTAAAATAGTGTGCTAATTTAAATGTAATTCAGCGCTGCAAGTTTATAGTTATTCTATTATAGTTCACATGCATAGGGTTCCCCAACCGTATATCTAAGAGTTATAAATGATGTAACGAAGCATATAAAACTAAGAACTATAATCGAAGTATAAGAATAAATGATTTTTTTTTTTAAAAGAGAGTAAAAGAAGAAACGATTCCAAGAGCGAAAGGAAGATCGTACCTCTTATCTAAACGTCATTATGAGATTTATTCATGTTATTTATGGGAATTGTATTTTGGTGGGACGATAACAATTATTCTTCCAAGCTACAACCAATTGACTAACACTTTGCACCTCCAATCCTTATTCAATGTGGTGCTTAAAAAATTAAACTTGGTCATTAAAAATAATGGAAAGTCACATAAAAGTGGCCATAAAAAACTCATGACACACACATAAAAAAGAGACGGGGAAAAACTAAATGCTCTCATGCAAAAAAAAAAACTCCAAGGGTATATAAGGTGGACATTAATAATTCCCTTTTAGAGACATATCTAGTGGTGGAAGCAAAAAAAAGTATTCTAACTGCTCTAAGTTTTGGTTCTTTTCTAGAATATTTTCTATTTAATTTTGCATGAAATCTGGCAAGAAATTGTCAGATTTGCATATTTGAAAAGTTATTTTTTTGTAATCTGAGTATCCCAAGGGTTTTTCAACATGCTAAATCCATTTCTAGAATCACAAATGCAATTTAAACAACACACCGAAAAAAAAAAACCCAAAGATAAATAAGGTGGACATTAATAAATTGGAGATATGCCTAGTGGTGTAAATCATCCTCATTATTAAGACACATGCAAAGAAGTTATGGTTAAAATTGTAGTTTTTGATTTATTCTGATGACAAAGAATATTAAATGCATGTCAAATTTTGTCCATAGAAAACATATATGTAATTAAAAGCTAATTAATTTTAGAGCTTTTCAATATGTGTACATCTAGATAATTATAACAATATTTTTTAAATTAAAAGGAAAGACCATTAAAAACTAATTAATTCTATGGATTTTCAATAGATGTACATAGAGATAATTAAAATACTATATATTTTTTTAATTAAGAGGAAAGATCATCTATCACTTAAACTAAGTTTTAATAGGCTTTGTCTAAACATTAGACTTTTTGAACTTTTCCACATCCTGAAAAACCATAGAAATTATAGAGACATTCCAATTATATAGACACAATCATTCAAATCTGGAGTTCCAACAATTTTTAACCAGATTTCAATAAAAGTTAATCAAAAATATATCCTTAAAAACTCCAAATAAATATTTACACTATGAGTAATTCAATATATAATTCAAATTTTATTTTTTTATTTGAATAAGAAATTACTAAAACAAACATCTCACTGTTTATACAATAATACTATTACTGGTTTGGTTTGAGTTTTAATCCTTCAACGCGAAAAGTTCTATGCTTATATAATAAGAACCACCCAATCCAAGTCACTTTCCCATAAGAAAGGGAATTGTAGTTGGAGTTTCCTCTTTCAATGAAGTTTTTGATGCATTAACTATTCACTGAAACACGTGGATAATGGAGGAAATGTGATTTTTGGAGTGAATTTATTCTCTTGTAGGGGAAAATCGTTTGGCCTTCTTGTATTTTAATGTCCTTCATGGAGGAACATGCATCAACATGTTTTCCAGCGACTCTTTTCCAGCTTCCGACAGGATTTGCACAATTTTCGCCAGTCTTTCCACCCCTCCAATATAGATCGTCTGTCGTATTTTGAGAGTTGCCTGGTATTTTGTCGCAGGCCTTGCAATATGGAACACAGATAATTTCCTATAAAACCTAAGAATTGGATATGTGATAAAAGACGGACAAGTGCGAGAAAAACAAGCATTTTTTAACAATATGTGCCTTCCTCGACTTCACCATATAAGCACCGGACAAGTGCAAGAAAAAACAAGTGATTTTTAACAATATGTGTCTTCCTCGACTTCACTATATAAGCACTCTAGTGGTACAGTCATTTCAGTAATTAATAATAGGTATTCCGATTTTACAGAAATAATCACTTAAATCTAGGAATCCAACAATTTCTTGTGGGATTTCAGCGAAATATTCTTGGAAAAAATCTTCATTTCGTAGAATCTTTAACCTAATATTAATAATATATCTCTATGTCTGCAAATTGGGAGTGTTGATTGACCATCAATATTAGTAATTCTTAAAAGATAGGAGTGACTAGCCACTGCAATATTATAAGGCAAGACTGGACACAGGATATTTATTAATTTCTATTCGAAAAAGAGACACTTATTTCAATTTGTGCTTGGTGCAGGTTGTGGTCTAAACGTCCCAAGTTTTGTTTTTTTTAGGATATTTTCTGTTTAATTTTGTCTAAAATTTGACTAGAATTGTTGGATATGTAGATTTGTATATTATGTTCAAGGGTTTTTGTTGAATTTATTTTTGGGTTTAGAAATAACATAAAATTAAAATTTGTTGTGATTTAAGTAAGTGTAACTAAGGTTTAGAATTTTATTTGTGTCTGAAATTCCTATTTATTATTATCATTTTGCTTTCTATTCCTAACAATAGTTTTTTGTTTCTAATTATTGTCCATGTCTTTCTTCTTGCTTATTTTACCTTTTGAACTTCTTTTCTTAATTCAACTTGGGCTAATTATTTTCCTAGTCTCTTTCTTTGTGTGATATTAGTTGTTTTAGTTTGTTATTTATTTTCTAGTTCCTCTTTTACTAATTAGCTAGTCTCTCTTTTACTAATTAACTAGTCTACTTCTTTTACCATTTAAACTTTTTTTCTAAATTTAATTTGGCAAAAAACTAAATGTGTACCCACACATAATAAAAATACAATAAATAAATAAATATATGAGCTTTAATAAAAAAGATCATTCATTATTATGCTAATCACATTAATCACCCTCATTAACTACCATATTTTAATATGAAAGAAGGTTAATGATTAAAACCTTATCCTAATTACAAATAATATTTAATACATATCAAATCATGTTCACATAAAGCATATATATGTAAAAGCTTATTAATTCGAGTGCTTTTGGATAAATGTGATTAAAAGTGCATTCAATAAGTGTACCAAGTAAATATAATATATTTTAATTCGTTAACCTAAATACCAATTATAACCCAAAAAACAAATTAAAACAAACAAGGTTTGAAAGTTAATTAATTATATTTTGAATGGGAAATTTAATTAAAAATTTGTATTTAATGCTTTAAAAAAATACCTTTGCATATTTATGAATTTTGAATAAGATAAATTTCGCTATTATTTCAGCTTAAATTATTAGTTACAATAATAACGTGTTGACTAGCATCCCATTTATTTAGTCATTTATCCATTTATTACATCAGCAATGCACAGGGCATAGCATATAAGATAATACTAATGTAATAAATTAACTGTAGCCGTCGCTCGACCTTATAGCGATTATGGTGAGCCCATCAAACCGAAAGCGAAACGAATCTCTTCTTGACATACTTCATCAATTTAGAAGGATCAGGTAGTGTCGATTTCACCACATCATTGGTAAGCAAATCTTGAATCCGTTTGTTCAGACGAGGGGTTTTGTCACCGCTGTCTCCACCTCCCACCAGCGCTTGGACGGATGCAGACAACGCCATAGACGGAGCGAAGAACGCATCCATATATTTCAGATTTCTCCCATCGTACAGACATCCCTTACTCTTCAGCTCTTCAACTCCACGCTCCAAGATCATACCCATCTCACCAAAACCCTCCTGCACCTTCTTGATCAGGTTGTCTTGGCTACTAACAATGGACATCTCATCTCTCAATTTCTTCGATTGCAAGAACAAACCATTACATCAATAATCACAAGAAAATACTATTTCCAATCGAGTGCAAGGTGTGCATGATGTCCAAGCAAGGAGTGTGTGGTCGATTCTATTTCGAATCGAAAGCTCAGAAGAGATAGCGAAATTCATATGTATGCAAGGAGTGCATCGACGTCCGTAAGGAGTGCGTGACATAGTTTTTATACTCGAAATCTCATGAAGCAGAGCGACGGAAATCTTCACGGGAAGAAGTCCCTTAAGTCTTCAATGAAAGTCAGTGAATGAGAGATTCGTTCTCCGAGGGAGGTGAACGATTCCAGACCATCAGATCTGGGAAAGTTGCGAGGATGATAGCCGTGAAGTGTTTCGGTACTTAGGAGTTCGACAAGTTTGAGGACTTGACGAAAGAAGAGTTGCGAAGTTTGAAGTTGTGATTCAATCCTAACCATTGATCGTGGAAGAGTATGTGGCAACGGATTAAGGAGTTCGGGAATCGGGATATCAGAGATTTGTGGGCAGAAGGCTTGGAGTTTCGCGAAGTTGCAAAGTCCGAACCCTAGTGGGGCCGACGGATCTGAGGAGACATGTGACGGAAGTTCGGAACCTCGGAGAAGAGTGTTTCGAGGAGAGTTGAAGGAAGGATTCGGGATATCCCCGAAGTCCGAACCACGAAGAGGTAAACCCACGGTCATAGTTGTGGTCACATGCGAAAGAAATTAGTGTGTGTGGGTAGAGTAAATTCAGGTGTTCGTAGGAACCCGAGGAGTCGCTCCGACTCAATAATTCAAATAATCCAAGATGAGGAGGTCGAGCAATCCTTTGGAGGGAAGGGGGTTTGCCTCAGAGTGGTATCAGAGTGAGTACATAATTGACTTCTATAGGAAGAGGAGTAAATTGATATCGACGAGAGATATCTAGAGTGTCAACATAATGCCACCTAGAAGATGTGCAAATCCACCTGTAGCCAATAGAGCTATGGAAAGGGAAATGAGAGAATTACAAGCGAGGTTGGATGCCATGGAAATAGCATAAAGGAGAGTGCCTGATGTTGGAGACATCAGCGAGGCAGAAAATGAAGAAGTCGAAGTCGAAGAAGCTGTAGTTGGAGATGCAACGGAAGGGCGCTTGTTGAAAGCAATTGTCAAATTGGGTTCCAGAGCGAAGATTGACATCCCTATGTATGAAGGAAATTTAGACACGAAATAATTTCTTGACTGGATACGAGCAATGGATAAGTATTTCGACTATGAGGCTATCGAAGAGGAGAAAAAGATAAGACATGTTGTCACTAAGTTGAAGGGACATGTAGCAGTGTGGTGGGATAAACTAGAGGCCGACAGAAGGAGAAAAGGCAAGCAAAAGATCAAGAGTTTGGATCGAATGGTAGCCAAGTTAAAGGGAAAATTCATGCCCAAGGATTACCAGTTAAATATGTTCAAGAGGATGAAGAACCTGAGACAGAGAGGATTTACTGTGAAGGAGTACACGAAAGATTTTTATAAGTTGAACATTAGAGCTCGACATAGAGAGAGAGATGAAGAGAAAGTTTCCAGATACATTAGTGTCTTGAGGTATGATATCCAAGATGAAATCAGTATGGCGACAATTAGGACAATAGAGGATGCATATTAGACGGTGTTGAAGGCATAAGAGAAGTTGGTCAGGAAGCAGAGTCAACAAAATAGAGGTCGAAGTTTGAACAGAGGCAAGGGAGTTGCCCAAGAGAATGCACAAAATCCTAATGTCGAGGCGGAGAAGCCACATAGTCACTCTGAGAGAGGAGGAAGTTCCCGAGGAAGGCATGGTGGTGGTAGAAGTTTTTTTCCCAGAGGAAGAGGAAGAGGCAGAGGAGGAGAAGTGAGATATTAAGCCTGTGGAAAGACAGGACGTATGTCTTGGGATTTTCCTAAGAGAAGGAAAGGAGGTGAAGATCACATCTCAAAAGCACAGATGCGAGATGCTGAGACAGAAGATGCAGAGGATGGAAGATCCTTGATGATGAAGAAGGTTATTTTAAAGAAAGAACCAAAGACTGAAAAACCAATACAAAGGAACAATTGTTCAGGACATCTTGCAAAACAAAGGATAGAGTTTGCAAGGTGATAATTGATTGTGGGAGCACTGACAACTTGGTATTCACAGAAATGGTGAAGAAGATAGAGCTGGAGACGATTACACATCTGACGTCGTATAAGGTCTCATGGTTACAGAAAGGTCATCAGGTAACAATTACTAAACAATGCCTGGTTGAATTTAAAATAGAAGGATATAGGGATGCGATTCTATGTGATGTGATTCCTATGGATGTCTGTCATGTTTTGTTTGGGAGGTCCTGGAAGTATGACATAAATGTTATTCATTATGGAAGGAGAAATACATACACCTTAGAGAAGAACGGTAGAAGACACATGTTGCTGCCAATTGAGGAAAAGAACGTGAAAGAGGAAGCCAACACAAGCATGCTTCTCATGAGTGTGAAGGAACTCCTGAGTGAAGTAAACAAGGAACATGAAATGCAATTTGATGTAGTGAGGAAACTGAGAGTTATCCTTACCAGTACTTCATTAGAATATTTTCCTGAGGAAGTTCAGGAGCTATTAGAGAATTTTGTTGATACTGTAGTGGACGAGTTACCAAACTCATTGCCACCTATCAAAAGCATAAATCATCACATTGACTTGATACCAGGAGCAATCCTGCCAAATAAAGTAGCGTACAGGTTGACACCTCAAGAGAATGAGGAGGTGAAGAGACAGGTTCAAGATCTGTTAGACAAAGGATTGGTCAGAGAAAGCTTGAGTCCATGTGCAGTACCAACTGTATTAAGCCCAAAGAAGGATGGGGGGTGGAGAATGTGTACGGAATCGAGAGCCATAAAAAATATCACCATCAGATACAAATTCTCATTGCCATGAATGGATGACTTGATGGATTGCTTGAGTGGAGCCAACTATTTTTCAAAACTAGATTTGAAAAGTGGATATCACCAGATCAGGATGAGAGAGGGTGATGAGTGGAAAACAACATTCAAGACAAATGAGGGGTTGTATGAATGGCTTGTTATGTCATTTGGCTTAACAAATGCCCCGAGTACTTTTATGAGGTTGATGAATGAAGTGTTGAAATATTTCATTGGTAAGTTTGTGATTGTATATCTGGATGATATACTAGTATTTAACAAAACTGAGGAGGAACACTTGAGGCATTTGACATTGGTGATGAGGAGATTGTAGCAAGAGAAGTTGTTGATTAATCTAAAAAGGTCCTCTTTCATGAAGTCATAACTCATTTACTTGGGTTTTGTCATTTCTTCAAATGAGTTGAAGATGGATCCCAAAAATGTGATAGGAATCAGAGAATGGTCGTCACCAAAGAACATCTTTGAGGTAAGAAGCTTCCATGGGTTAGCAAGTTTCTACAGAAGTTCATCGGAAATTTTAGTGGGATTATCGCTCAAATGATGGATACAGTGAAAAAGAGACACAAGTCTTTCAAATGGATAGAAGAGGCTGAGAGGAGCTTCAACATATTGAAGGAGAAGATAACTGAACAACCAATTCTAGTTTTGTCGAATTCCGGGAAGACATTTAAGGTAAGATGCAATGCGAGTGGAGTTGCAATTTGAGTGGTCTTAAGCTAAGACAACCAACCTGTTGTGTATTTCAGCAAGAAGCTGAATGAAGCCAAAAGGAAGTACTCCACATATGACAAGGAGTTCTATGCCATAATTCGAGACTTGAAGAAATGCTGAAATTATCTCATATCGAAGGAGTTTGTTTTGTATAGTGATAATCATGCCTTACAATTCATAACCATACAGGAGAAGTTAAACCAGAGACATGTTAAGTGGATAGAGTTTATGCAAAATAGTTTATGCTAAGTCAGTCAGTCAGTTGTCAGTCTGCAACTATAGTTTATTTAGTTTATTGTTTATGTTTACGTTAAGCCAGTGGATAAACATGGGAGTTATTAATGGAGCTGATTCTTATATTTCTCGAGTCTAGTTAAGTAGATGAAGAGTTAGTCGAATTAATGGATGTCTTAAATATTGAGTCGTTTTTACTTCTATAGGAAGTCTTAGTCTATATATGTCTAATTCCTTAGTCAGTGGATGATGATGCAGAGAGGCAGAAGAAGAACAGGGAGATAGTCAAAAGGAGCAACGACAACTGAAGGTAGTTGAAGAAGTCCGAGAGCACAAGATCTATGTCTGTAAAGTCAACAGAAGTTGTTGGAGCTGAAGCTCGTCACAATTATCATATTCTGTACTACCACGCAAACCGAATTTCTCAATGTATTAATATCAAGTATTTTGTGTGTTGAAAAATTTCATATGTATTTCTGAGTTTATGTGCTAAGCATAGCAATATGTTATTTTGCATCCGTAAATCGTTCTTAGGTTTCCCATAGCGCGGTAAGCCCTGAGTGTTCTATGACGTAGTTTTGTGGCACAAAGTATTTTCAACTAAGTTGCGCGCAGTTTCCCTACGTTGTAGATTTGAAATAATTATTGTCCAATTTTCTTTCTTCTTACTTATTTTACCTTTTAAACTTCTTTACTTAATTCAACTTTTTGATA
>JZKD02S0730964.1:605757-627321 GCA_000966675.3 Picea glauca | reverse complement strand
AGGGGGGGAATAGAGAGAGATATTTCATGTTAAAAAGAACATGTGTGTGTTCCTATTCCTAATAACACATGTGCACGTTCCTAAGGTGCATGTGCATTATTTTCATTTCAATTTTTTTAGGAACATGCACAAATTTATGAACACGTGTTTCTTAGGAACCTGCATGCATTCTTGAGAACGTACATGCATTCCTCGAAATGTGCCTTTGTGGTTGGTTGAGAGGAGGTTCAAATTTTGTCGAACCTGTCACATCAAGAACACATGCACGTTCCTAAAAATGCACATGCATTCCTGTGGGTGCACATTCATGCTCACCTCATTGCCACTTTATTGTCGACCAACTTCATTCATTCACCCTAGATTTTTCTTTCTTCTTAAATAATTTACAATCATTATTGAAGACATTCATCTCCTAATGTTCACTATAGCCATTGTGTTTAAAACCTTGAGTAGATGGAATTTTTCTTCCTCCAACTAATCTTTATCTTAGATTCTAAAGAGATGGTTGTTAAAGCTAACCTTAAAATATATAATGGTTACAAAACAAGCCAACATTATATCCCAACCTTATTGAATATTTCAAGTTTATATTATATCATAATTCCTCTACCCTTTTCCTTTAAATTTAATTAAAAATTTAATAATATTAATAATTTTAAAATCTAAAATATAATACTAATTAACAATTTTAATTATAATGATCTTAGTTAAGAATTTAACTTTAAATTTAATAAAAACATAATAAAAAAAATATGTTAATAATTTTTTTTTCACCCATTGAAATTAAATCTAAAATATAATAAAAACATAATTCAAATAAAAAATATATTAATAACTTGCTTTTCAACCCATTCAAAATTAAATCTAAAATACAATAATATTAGCTATTATAATAATACTATATTTCACTAATCTAAACATAATAAAAATATAATAACCACCCCTTTCAACCCATTCAAAACTAAAATATGATAATAAAACCAACTATGTTATAATAGTTAAAAATATGATAATAAAATCAACTCTATTATAATAGTTAAAGAAAATTAAAAACATAATTATCATTATATTACATTATAATATTTTTGGAAATGTAAGTTTTCACAGTGAGGTATATTGTCGAGAATATTTCTAGAAAAAATACTGGGTACTTGATTTTGAAACGTCTAAAGTTTTCGGTGGACACTTACACTCTACCCATCGTCAAAGACCATGAAAAATTCAGATATAGGGAGAAGAGGGCCTAAGTAAGTATTAATTAAGGGTAAAATAGGTGAAAAAGAAAATAACTGACATTTGAAAAAAAATTAATGAAAAAAAAAATCAATAAACTTGTTGATAGTGAATATGTAAAAAAAAGTTTTAAAAATGAAAAATAGTCATTGAAATGAGGTGGGGTCAATAATTACATTTAATAGTGGTGAGTTTGAATTAGGAAACATGAAAAAAAGGAGAAGGTTGAAGGCTTGGAGTGCTACTTAATAATTATAGTCATGTATTATAATGTATATTAAAGTATTTTAATAATAAAATATAATAAGTTGTTATGATTAAGAACATGTGTTTTCTTTTAAGAGATCACAAGTTCAAATCTAGAAGGGGTAGGGTATGTATAATCATTAGGCGGAGAGGGTCCCATACACCAATTTGGTGTCCGACTTAGCCATGACTTTAAAAACAGATTATTATTATTATTATAACAAGTGAATTTGAGATATTTACCAATTGATATAACATAGAAAAAAAACTATAAATAAATATAAATTGTATTTTTTAAGATGAACTTTCATTAAATAAAATTGAATTTTCAAGGGTGGGAGGGGGGCATAAATAGGGAATTTATGAAAATAAAATTGAATTTTCAAGTCAAACTAGCCTTAAATTAAAGATCATCTAAACAAATGCTAATTCTGATATTTAAAAAATGGAAAGAGATCCTAAATCAATGTGTTTTTTCAATTTAATGTAGCAGCCTCCCAATTTTCGGACTTGTAAATTCAACAATAAACAATAAATATTTTATTGAATTTATAATGTTAAAAGGTTTAAATTGTTTTATGATCTTATGGTAACTTTTTAATGTGATAAAATTGTAGTTTAATCAACAAATATTTGGTCATTGGATTGATTTTATAATGTTAAAAGGTTTATTGTTTTATATCGTAAAACGTTGTAAGGAAATGCAATAAATATATACACTTTCATGGCCATGCTTCACTTGAACATGCTCCTCGGGGGCATGTTTGTGAGCGTTGCATCCGATGGACAATAATGAGTACAACACCGCCTCTATGGAAAACAATGAGTACAACCCGTGCAATAAGATCTTGAATCAATCGATCAATGATATATTAGATAAATCTATTTTTAAATAATAACAAAATAAAAATTCCAACTTGATAATGTTAAACTTTGGAATATCTTGAATTTTTTTTAATCAAATGCTAAAACTAAAATCAACTCAAAATCATTATTATATTCTATGCATTTTCCAAAGTATAACAAGGCTGCGTGGCAGCGTAGTCTCTGTTAGATTGAATTGGGATAGGAAAAAGTAGCAAAGGCAGATGGAAACTGCAGTGAAGATGTGGCAAGAAGCATGAAGCACAGGTGGTATCCATGTAGTAAATGACACATGGTCTCTAGAGCTCCATTTATTTTTTGAAACCATAGAACATAATACAATTTGTGCATAGTGGAAGATAAAAATTTATGACGACACAAATATGAAAGGAGATAAAAAAACAATTTAGTTTGAAATATACTAAATAAGTTACAAGTTCCTGGAAATTTAAATGCATTTGTCATATAGACTGATGAATGATAAAAATGTATGAGGGTATAAATATAAAAGGAGATAAAAAAAAAACAGTTTTATTTGAAATATATAAAAAAATAAAAGTCTGTTACATATTCTTGGAAATTTCAATGCGTTTGTCATATAGACTGGAATTGGGGCTCACGCGGACCATAAGAGAAATATGTACAAGAAATAGGACTATAGAAAGAACAAGTGGGCGACAGTAGAGTGCAATAACTAAAAAAAATTAAAATTGAAAGGTATCAGTCTTTGGCTAGACATTTCTATTTAAAAAAGTGGAATAAATGGGTTGATAAACAAAACAAGATGCGATTAGTAGACTTACACTGATGGTACATATGACCCCTTTTGTTATTTTCTTGCGGATTCCTTTTCATTGATATCGTTGACAACTGCTGGAATCGTGGCAACTGCCTGTTGCCTTTCTTCGGTGGCATGCTTCAATTCCCTTTCGAGCCATTCTTCATTGTAGTTTCTCATTGGGGCGACGTTGATCTCATTCTGGATTTTTATGTTGAAAAGTTTGTTTTCTAATTCCCTGAGGTCGATAGAAAGATTACGCAGATCCTGATCAATTTCCTCATTCTATACTGAATATTCGACTAGCCATTCATCGACGTGATCTTGACCATATTCAAGGATGTTGTAAAACTTTTCTAAAGACAACGCCTTAAACATATGAACCTTTTATCGAAGTCTTTTCTAGTTAAGGGCAAGGAGTTGACGATTAAGTTGGGGTCTTGGAAGTCGTTGGTCCATCCGACTAAGTTTATTATGGACAACTGTAATGTCCCTTTCCAAATAGGAGCTCCAGAGAAAGATTACGCAGATCCTGATCAATTTCCTCATTATGTACTGAATATTCGACTAGCCATTCATCGACGTGATCTTGACCATATTCAAGGATGCTGTAAAACTTTTCTAAAGACAACGCCTTAAACATATGAACCTGTTTATCGAAGTCTTTTATAGTTAAGGGCAAGGAGTTGACGATTAAGTTGGGGTCTTGGAAGTCGTTGGTCCGTCCGACTAAGTTTATTATGGACAACTGTAATGTCCCTTTCCAAATAGGAGCTCCAGAGAGGAGGCTTAATGGTTTAAATCGCCCCATTAGACCATAGCCAGGGCCAAAGAGGGGTAAACAGGGTTACTAGAGGCCACTCTAGTCACAGGTGTTATATTCAGAAAGTGACATTGAGCTAAAAAGGGTTAAAATCACTTTTAAGTCATTATGAGATAAAAATAGAAGTCAACAGTGAATTAAGGTTTTAGTAGTGATTTAGGGTTTTGGAAGTCAACAGTGAATTAGGGTTTTGGCATGATTTAGGGTTTTTGAAAGCTATAAAGGAAGGGTCAACAACCTAATTCATCATTATGCAGATTATGACTTGTCATTGAGGAGAAGAGGCACATCTCAGGAGAGATAGTTCAGTGTATTCCAAGAGAGATAGTTTAGTGTTGAAAGACACACCCTAGTCACTGGGAAGATCATCCAGGTCTTCCATCATTCTTCATTGATTTTGCAGTGCTCCCATATTCTGGGTATTACCTTTTAGTTGCTTATTTGTATTCCGGCTAAGATCCTTTGTCGGTTGATCTAGTCGAGTATTATCGGTTTATTCAGCCGCATTCGACCATTTTGTAATCCATAGAGATATCATAATACAAAATTTGCAGTCCTTTGTCGCGTTTATTATTTGTATGATCATTTATATGCTATAAACCTTTGATCCTAAACACACATTAGCATCATTTCCTAGACTAGCCAAGTCAGGAACATTATAGTGGTATCAGAGATTTAGTCCTGCCAACCTGTGACTAAAGACAATGAGTGCAGCAGAAGACCCAGAGGGTCGTGAACATGTAGGTGACAAATATGTCACTTACAACAGGCATCAAGAAAGAAGGCATAGGCATGATTTCTCCCCTTTTCCTCCTATCTCAGAGGAAGAGGAAGAGGCACACAGAGAAGCAAAGAAAAGGACAGAGTGTGAGGCTGAGAGGATGCTAGGAGACAGATATGAGTGACCAAAGGGCAGTGGAAAGGCCCCCATAGATTTAGAGGCAGCTTTCATGCAAGTTATCAACGATATGTTAGCTAGTCAGCAGACCATGTCTTAGTCCTTGGCACAAGTGGTTGATAGATTGGCTAGAGTGGGCACCCCAGATACACAAGTCCCGCATGAAGCATAGGGGAACTCAAGAGCAGGTAGTAGACCCCAGTCACCCTCTCGCACATACACCTCTGTGAGTAGGATTCCAAAACCCTTGTTTCCTAGTTTCCAGAGGGCACCCCCGTTAGCAGCACCGCCATCGATAGCACAGAGGCCACCCACTTATGTCGCCAACATTGCAGAGTATAGGAGGGAGTATGCAACATTGGGTCCTGACTTCCATCAGGACATGAATTTAGTCGAGTATTGTGGACTTAGACTCAGGAACCACCCCAGAGAGCCGCAGAGGGGAGGACCACAACAATAGTAGGGGAATAACCTCAATTTCCTATGAAAAGTTGGGAAACTCACCATCCCTTCTTTTGACGGATCGTCCAAATACACCGCTAGAGCTTGGGTACAAAACCTAGACACATATTACAAGATCAACCATATGACCGAGACAGAGGCCATCAGTTTCACGACCTTACACGTGGAGGGTGAGGCACATGAGTGGTGGTATCATGGACTGGTGACATTGGGTCACAGTCGCATCACCTCCTATAGGGAGTTTATAGATAGGCTCATGGACAGGTTTGAATGGAAGGATCCCGAGATACACTTCAGGGATCTAGTCCAGTTGAGACAAAATCGCACAACAGAGGCATTCATCACAGAGTGTCAGCGGGTAGCCGTGGAAGTGACAGATATATCAGAGCCCAGACTGATCATGCTATTCACAGAAGGACTCACAGAGCCTTTGAGAGGATGGCTGAAGGCATATAAGCCTCCCACTTTGCAGGATTCCATCCTTTGCACTCGAGATCTGGCAGACTCAGTGCCAAAGACTAAAAATTTCTCCAAACCATTTGTGCCCCAGAGGGATAGAGACAGCAAGACATTCTAGAGAAAATGGAAGGTCAAGGAGAAGTTGGATGATGAGACTAGGCGAGAGCTTATGAGGAAGAATATTTGCTTCAGCTACAGAGATCCTTGGGTCCCAGGCCACAGGTGAATGGGCAAGGGAGAGATTCATTATATTGAGGTAGCAGCAAATAGCCTGGATAGTGAGGAGGAGGAGCAGGACAATGGATCCACTAGTTTAGAGGAGGAGTCAACACCAGCAGAGGAGCAACCTCCCCATAGACCACTGACACCAGTAGGAGCCCATCCTCCAGTAGTCCCACAACCACCAGAACAGGCTAACAGGAGGAAACCAGCAAAGGGAGGTGTCATAGCGACCCTTTTTGGTGTTCCCAGGTATGATACCCTCTGTATCAGAGGGATTATTTAGGGGAAATGGAAAATCACCATGATATATGGTGGGGCCACCCACAACTTCATCGACGCTTCACTAGTATCGAGATGGGCACTTCAGACAGAGGATTTTGATGGGTTTGATGTTGCAGTAGAAGATGGCCACACAGTGGAGTGTCTAGATAGAGTTCCAAACTTAGAGATGAAATTAGGTAACTACATAATGAGAGACACATTTTATGTGGTTAACCTATCTGACACATATGTGGTGTTAGGAGTTTAGTGGATGATTACCTTGGGAAAAATCACTACCAACTACCAAACCTTGGAAATGGGTTTCAGAGATCAGGATGGGAAGGAGGTTTTTCTAAGAAGTATGTCGACATGAGCACCCAGGACAGTTTCATCCAAGAGGATGGAGAGGATATTTAGACATGGGGAGGTAGCATATGCCGCATAATGCTTGATCACTACTTAGAAGGATTCGGAAGGTCGACAACAATACCATACAGAGATCAAGAATTTATTGGGACGACATCAACAGGTCTTTGAGGCAAGTCCACCAGGGAGACCACCTGATAGGGGGTTTTAGCACACCATTGAGTTGGAGGAGGGGGACAAACCTATGATCACCCCCCCTATCATCATCCTAAGAGGTTCAAAAATGATATAGAGAAGGCAATAAAGGAATTGTTGGCGATGGCACACATCAAACCGAGCAACAACCCATTTTCTTCTTCAGTTGTCTTAGTTCTGAAGAAGGATGGCACCATGAGGATGTGCATTGATTACCGAGCCTTTAACAAGAAAACCATCAAGAACCGATACCCTATCCCACACATTGACGAGTTGATGGATCAACTGCATGGGGAAGTTTTCTTCTCAAAAATTGATCTACACTCTGGACATCATCATATCAGCATCTGAGAGAAGGAAATAGAGAAGACGACATTTCGATGTCATTTTGGACACTTTTAGTTCCTGGTTATGCCATTCAGGCTAACTAATGCACCCACTACATTCTAGTCTTGCATGAACCATATATTCAGGAATCAGTTAAGGAAATCAGTCTCGGTTTTCTTCGACGACATATTGATCTATAGCCGGTCATGGAAAGAACATATGAGGCACCTGGATGAGGTATTGAGCATCATGGAGGCACAGTCATTATATGCCAAAGAGTCCAAGTGCGAGTTCGGTATGACATAGCTGCTTTAATTAGGCCACATCATCAGTGCACAGGGGGTACAAGTGCACCAAGAGAAGATCATGTCCATTCTAGATTGGCCAGTGCCCAAGAACATGACATAATTGAGGATCTTCTTCACACTGTGCAACTATTACAGGTGTTTTGTCCAGGGTTTTTCTCATCTTGGAGCATCGTTGACAGATCTTACCAAGCATGGGGCCTTCATATGGACCGAGAAATCATAGGAATCCTTTGATCACATGAATTAAGTCATGGGCACTTATCTAGTGTTGGCACTTCCAGCCTTCACCTTGCCATTTGTACTAGAGTGTGATGCATACGGTGAAGGGATCAGTGTAGTTTTGATGTAGGGAGGACACCCCATTGTATTCGAGAGTCGGAAGCTTAGTCAAACTGAGAGGTTGTACTCCATTTATGACAAGGAAATGTTGGAAATCATGCATGCCTTGACCAAGTTCAGACAATATTTGGTGGGCAGAAAATTCGTGGTCAAGACCGATCACAACAGTTTGAAGTATTTCCTTGAGCAGAAGGACCTCAGTGAGCGCCAACATATATGGGTGACGAAGGTACATGCATTCGACTTTGACATATAGTATGTCAAGGGGAAGAAGAACATTGTGGACGATGCACTATTGAGGAGACCTACGACATGTTCTTTGATGGAGATTTTAGTAGATTGGAAATCCCACTTGTTAGTGGAATATTCCAAGACCAAGTTCGCTTGTGAGGTGATGGATGGGAAGATATAGGATGACCAGTATAGGGTCATTGACGATGTCATATTTTACAAGGATAGAGTCTACTTGGTGCCAGATTCAGGGCTTAAGAAGAAGATCCTCACTGCAGTTCATGATTCACCTCTAGCAGGCCATCATAGGTTTTTCAAAACCTACAGACAGATCAGAGAGAGGTTCTCATGGAAGGGCCTCAAAAAAGACATTATGAGACATGTCAGTGAGTGTGTGAATTTCCAGCAGAACAATTCATAGCATGCTCTTCCAGCAGGGTTACTTAAGCCACTCCCCATTCCAGAGCATAAATGGGAGAGTATATCTATGGACCTCATCACAAGTCTACCCAAGGTCCAGGGTAAGGACTGTATCTATGTAGTGGTCGATAGATTGACAAATTTTTCTCACTTCTACGCCATACCGATAAAGTACAACGTAGTTCAGGTAGCCGAGATTTTCTTCAGGGAGGTCTTTAGACTTCATGGGTTGTCGAACAACATCGTCGGTGACAGGGACAGCTGGTTCATAGGGACATTTTGGAGAGAGTTGTTTTGGTTGGTGGGGACAGAGTTGACACCTAGCACCGGCTATCACCCTTAGACAGATGGGCAGACTGATATTGTCAACAAGTGGGTTGAAGGGTATTTGAGGAACTATGTAGGAGGACAACAGAGAACGTGGGTAAAGTGGTTACATTTAGGAGAACATTGCTACAACACCACCTTCCACATGTCCATTGGTATGACACCCTTCCGAGAATTGTACGGATATGATGCTCCCACTTTGGTAGACTTGGTCTTTGGGGAGAGAAGAGCTCCCAAGGCCAAGGATTGGATCATAGAGAGTCTGGAGATTCTCAAGTTGTTGAAAGAGAACATGTAGACGACACAAAACCAACAGAAGATAAGTGCAGACAGGCACAGGATAGAGCGTAGCTTTGAGGTTGGAGATTTGGTTTTCTTGAGACTCCAACCCTACAAACAGTCATCTCTAAAGAAGAGTGGGGTCGAGAAGCTCAAGCCTAGATTTTATGGTCATTACAGGATCATGCGCCGAGTAGGCGAGGTTGCTTACGAGCTAGAGCTTCCAGAGGGGAGCAAGATTCATAACGTATTCCGCATGTCTTGCCTCAAAAAAGTAGTGGGACAATTCATTAGCACATCAGAGGAGCTTCCCCCGTTGGATGAGGAGGGACAGTTGGAGTTAGTTCCGGAGGAGGTTTTGGAGTTTCGGGAGCGGAAACTGAGGAGCAGGGTCATGAGAGAGTGTTTGATCAGATGGAGAGGGCTTCCAGTAGAGGATGCTACTTGGGAGAGCAAACAGGTGTTGCAGCACCCTGGACTGGTATTGCTTGAGGATAAGCAATTTCGGGAAGGGAGGATTGTAATGTCCCTTTCCAAATAGGAGCTCCATAGAGGAGGCTTAATGGTATAAACTGCCCCGTTAGACTATAGCCAGGGCCAAAGAGGGGTAAACAGGGTTATATTCGGAAAGTGACATTGAGCTAAAAAGGGTTAAAAACACTTTTAAGTCATTATGAGCTAAAAATAGAAGTCAACAATGAATTAGGGTTTCAACAATGATTTAGGGTTTTGGAAGTCAACAATGAATTAGGGTTTCAACATGATTTAGGGTTATGGAAAGCTATAAAGGAAGGTTCAGTGACCTAATTTAGCATTATGCATATTATGAATTGTCATTCAGGAGAAGAGGCGCATCTCATGAGAGATAGTTCAGTGTATTCTAGGAGGAAGACACCAGTTGGTTGATTTCAGTGTTGAAAGACACACCCTAGTCACCGGGAAGATCATCCATGTCTTCCATCATTCTTCATTGATTTTGTAGTGCTCCCATATTCTGGGTATTATATTTTAGTTTCTTATTTGTATTCTGGCTAAGATCCTTTGTTTGTTGATCTAATTGAGTATTGTCATTTTATTTATCCGCATTCGACCATTTTGTAATCCATAGAGATATCATAATACAAACTTTGCAGTCCTTTGTCGCATTTATTATTTGTATGATCATTTATACACTATAAACCTTTGATCCTAAACACACATTAGCATCGTTTCCTAGACTAGACAAGTCAGGAACATTACAACAACCTTGTGAATAATTTTTCTTTCCTTGATATGGCTTGTTCACATGACTGAACAATGAGATGTAGGTTCTTCACTTTTTATTTCCAACATGCATTTAATTGACCGATCTAGTTTTTGGATGGAAGATCTTGGTGTATTATTCTTTTTTCTATCATGTTTTTGACAACGGTGCAAAATGGAAGGACCGTGTTTAAATATAAATGTTCTTCATCTTTTAACTCCACCTACAAATGTTCGAGAAAACTATGTGCCCTGGTTCAAAGGGAAGTCATGTTTTGTGATGTTTTCCATGCCTCAGTAACTAGTTCCATTCTTTTTTTGATATTATTCTCCACATATCCTCTACAGGATGCAAGGATACTGGAGCATCCTTTTAACTTGGCTGCAGGGGTGGTAGACATGGCTATTTCCAAAGGATTGGCAAGAAATGGCATAAGGATCAAAGCCTCTTCCAATTCCTTGACTCAGTCCTTCAGTCTAGCATTCTCAGCCTCGATGCCTCCAATGGAATCATGAACTGCATATCCACTCTCTATGTGAAGTTGACATATTTGGGACAGTCACATGTTCTCAAGGTTAACCTCTGAACGATATTTTCCTTTCTTATTTTATTTTTTTTCAATAATCAATTTTTTGGACTCGCTGTCAAAAATAGTGCTCTAGAACACGAAGAATTCATCATCGTTAAAATTTTCGATATCGAATATTTCCATTGGAAGACTATGCTAGATGGCTTCTCTGGGATGATCAAGGTAGTAGAGCACACTATCCATATTAGGCTCAAGTTCCATGTTCTCACTCTGAATTTCGGGCTCTTTCGCTTGTCCCACATTTTTGTTTCTCTTCTTGTCTACTGGAAGCTTGTGAGAACTATCAATTTTAGAGTGAGGAGGGTTGTTATCTCCTCCTCCGTTTGAATAAATTTTAGTTTATTTGTTGTTGTGGTGGGTCGTTGGAGCGATGCTCTGGGATGTTGTACTTTTTGGAGTGTTATTCACCGATTGAAGACTCTTGTCACCGAGGCCTTTCCCCTATTTCCTGTACAATTTAGTGTTGATTTGAAATGTGTCCAGGTCATCGACATCAGAAGTAGGAGTGTTTCCACCAGTGTCTTTGTTTTCGGACAGGTGCTTTTTGAAAAAACAATCGCCGAAGTCAAGTGTTTGTAAGTGTTGTCGAAAATTTTTATTAGGGTTGAACCCTCTTAGGATTTCAACATATCTCAGGTTAAATTTTCTATAATGTGCTACAAATTCGTTAATTTTGTTGACATTTTTCAACATGAAGTCCATGACTTTCCAAGGCAGAGGAATGAACTGTTTTTTTCTCTTCTCTTGGAATAGATGCAAGAAGTAGTTGTATTGTCGTGCTACTTATGCAACAAACATTTTGTCCATAATGTGACATGGAAGGAGAGAAGGCTTTTCCCTGGAGTCAAAAATCCTTATCACAGTGTAATTATCCAAATGTTCAAGTGTCCCCTTCCTGTCCAAAAAACTGGTTTCCTGTTCAGATATGCGGGGATCATCTTCTCCTAACAACAAAACTTTGAAAACATACACGAAGCCATTAAAAACCTCATAAAAACAGTAGGAAGCCTTGTGCTTCCACAAGGTTGGGTACCGGAACGTTACTAGTTTGAATTTCCAGTTGACATTCTTGGACAGAGATAGTTCTGCAAACTGACAGCAATGTGCTATCGCAAAAACTAAGTAGGATGACATATAAAAAAAAAATTCCCTTTTGAAGCTTGACAATTGGGAATAGATTTCATGGGAAATTAGCTTGCCCCAATAAAAAATGGCTTGTTCCTTAACTATGAAATACAAAATATAAAGAGCCAACCTGGAAATAGTTGTTGTGGACTCTTGTCCTGTTATTCTTGTAAACAACCAGGAAATTTCACAGAATGGATTTCTAAATGAACTAACCTACAAGATTGTGATATCTTTAGGAACTAAAATCAGGTATTCCAATAAATGGGGCAAGGGGTGCAACCCATTATTATGATTTTCTAGGAACTGTTTGCAATCTTCTCCTCTGAACATCAATGTTGGCTCTGACAATATTAACATTTGGTGGAAGAACTGAGGCGACAAAGAATCATAAGAGAGGTCCCGCAGTGGAATAATTATTTTTTCCAAAACAAATTTATCAGCACATCAAGAGACCAACTTCTTACAATCAAAACATTCAGGGACACGACCTGCACGAGCAATCCCAGAGGTCCAAATTACTTCATTTGTGGCAGAAGGGGTTGAGTAATAAGAATATGCCTTGGACCACTAGAAATTCTGGTTCTCGCGCCCGAAGATGTTCATTGTATCTCCATAGAACTGTTGTCGAGTTCATGCCATAGGTTTATGAGAACGTTGGTTTTCTCCAGACGATGGTTGAAATGAACAGTTAGAGTTGATAATGTAACTCTCCACAAAATCTTGGTTAAATTCTTATGAATTGTAAATATTCTCAAGCCTTTCATTGATTAATGAAAATATGTATGGGTGTTGCATGATGAAATGTTATCAGTAAAGATTACTTATTGCATATTTAGAAGTGTGAAGGTGGCAGGTACGATGAAGAAAAATTAAGGATTGGAGGTTTCATGAACGTGCCAAGCCAACGACGTGCGAACGACATTTCATGATTTTGAAATCAACACTCGTAAGGGATAATATAACCGCCCACAAATCTTGGTTTAATGCATATTAATAGGAGATCTCCTTGAGCCTTTCACCCATCAATGGAAATCTATACGGTTCTTGCACGATGAGCTGTTAGAATTAAATTTCAATAATTGAATATTTAGAAACAATATATATATATATATTAAAAAAAAAAAAATTATTATAGAAAAGTGCGAAAGTCACGGAGATGGTGGAGAGAAAGGAACGGATGGCAAGGTCTGAAAAGCGGTCGGACGGGATTCAAAATAAGGTTATGGGGGATACTCACGAGAGGCGAGTGTTCCACGGTCAAATTTTATGTATCATAATTTTTTACTGCAAAATGTGTAAAACGGAAGAGAGCATGATGGGGCATGAAGTGGCTAAGTATGACGATGGGAAATGGTCGATCAGACTCGTTTTCAGAATCGAAGATTGAAGATTTTGTGAACAGACCAACCTGACGACGTGCAACTAATATTCCATGATGTTTGAAATTAACACTCGAAAGGGATAATATAACCATCCGAAAATTTTTGTTTTATGTGTATTAATGGGAGATTTCCTCAAATCCTGGTGTAGCATTAATTCTTGCTAATTGCATACCTAGAAATAAGATCTTATATATAATTGGTACTTTCTAATTGCAAAAGGGTGCGGGCATGGGAAACAATGATTAGGAATTGGATATTTCTTGAACCCGCCAACCCGACGATCCGCGAAAGAAATTTGAAGAAATGGCGAAGTATGGAAAGTGGACGGGCATGCTTCAAAATGGGGTGACAATAGTTCCACATGAGACGTGAGGACCCAACGGTCAAATTGTATGTCTCAGAAGTTTTCAGTGAAAAATGTACTATATATATAAACATTTTTTTATTATAGATAAGTGCCAAGGTCGAGGAGACGAGGGAGAGAAAGGAACAAATGGAAAGGTCTGAAAAGCGGTCGGACGGGATTCAAAATAGGGTTACGGGGGATACTCATCAGAGGCGAGTGTCACATGGTAAAATTTTATGTATTGGAATTTTTTACTGCAAAACGTGTAAAACGGAAGAGAGCATGATGGGGTAGTTCAACGGTCGGTTTGTATATTTGCGAAATTCTGGGAAAGTGGCTAAGTATGGAATAGGGAAACGGTAGGTCAGAATCATTTCTAGAATTGAGGATTGAATATTTCGTGAATGGACCAACCTAAAAACACACAAATGGAATTCCATGATGTTTGAAATTAACAGTCGGAAGGGATAATATAACCATCCGGAAATTTTGGTTTTATGCGTGTTAATGTGAGATTTCCTCAAATCTTGGTTTAGCATTAATGCTTGCTAATTGCATACTTATAAATAAGATATTATATATAATTTATAATTGCAAAAGGGTGTGGGCACATGAAACAACGATTAGGAATTGGATATTTCTTGAATCCGCCAAATTGGCGATCCGCGAAAGAAATTCGAAGAAATGGTGAAGTATGGAAATCGGACAAACGAGCTTCAAAATGGGGTCACAATAGTTCCATAGAAGACGTGAGGACCTGACGGTTAAATTGTATGTCTCAGAAGTTTTCAGTGAAAAATGTGTACCATGGAAGAGGGCATGATAGGTAGACTGTAATACGGAAGACAGTATGATCTAAGTCCAGTTGTAAATTTGTATATCGTGGAAGTCACGATATTGTTCGGAGGTCATCGAACAATAGAATTCCAATCTAGACCCGCCTATTGGGAATCCACGGTTCAAGAAGTGACTGTGTATGGAATGGGGAAGCGGTCGGTCAGTGTCGCGATATAAGACCACGAGTGCAAACATGAACCCACAAGTCCGCCTACCCGCACAACCACACATTTTTGAAAAAATGAATAAGTTACGAGAAAGATAAAGTTCATGGAAAAAAGAAACAGATATTTGGATAAGCATAGAAGACGGAAAAGAAAGGCTAATATATTCACATCTGTAACATATATCCCATTTCCTGCCAATATATATACTTGGAAAGAAGTGTGAAGGTGGTGGGCACAGAAAACAACGACTTTGAATACGATTTGCGAGTTTACTTGGTTCTTGGTTGTATGCTTCGTCTGTCAATTTGTATATCGCAAAACTCTGAGTGTTGTTTGTAGGACACAAAACAATAGAATTGCATTTTTTTAGCCAGCCAGCCCGCAAGTTCGCCTGTCAATTTGTATAGTGCGGAACTCTGGGTGTTGTTTGTAGGAAACAAAACTATAGAGGACATGTTTTTCCCTCTAATATAACCTCTGTGATGCAAATGTAGTATATGGATCATTTTATCACTTTTCCATCTGTAAACAATCGCAATCTTGATCCCACCAGCCCTGGAGTTCATCTGTCAATTTATATATCACGGAACTTCGAGTTCTGTTTGGAGGAGACAGAACAATAGAAGTGAAATGTTGAGCCAGCCAATGCGCAAGTCCACCTGTCAATTTGTATATCGCGGAACTCTGGGTGCTACTTCTAGGAAACGAAACAATAGATGCCCAATTCAGACAAAGGGGAAGTGCTTGGTCGAAACGTGTGAATCCGCCAACCCGCGCAACAAGGTATATTTGAATTTTTTTTTATTAAGTAACCAGAAAGAGAAACTACAGTGGATAAAAGAGTGGGAAAATAGAAAGGCGGAGGGAAATTTTCCTAAGCACGAATTGGTTTCAAACAAACCCCATTATTGCAAAACCATCATTTTCTAGTAATTGTCAGCAAATGCTTTGTTGAAGATTAGATTTTATTGCAACTTGTGGGTGTAAGTGTGTTCTTGATACATTCTTCCATGAATGTAACATATTAACTTAGGTATTAAACTTCTTGCATTATGAGTTGTTAGCATTAAAGCTTAATAATTGCATGTCTAGAAACAAGAATGACCATTTTGCTGCAAGATTGTGATTTGGTATTGCTATGTTCTATTTTCATTGCGAATAGAATTGAACGTTGGTTTGAAATTGTGTGTAACCCATTTTTTGTTTTCATAAAATCTTGGTGGATCGACACAATACATTGTCATATAATTGTTAGATGCTCCATCTTAGAACAAATTATCTAAGAAAATACAATATTGAAGAACTATGAGACTACCAAACCATGCCAACGAGAAGAGGCATTAAATCCAGAAAAGAAGCAGCAACGAAGACTCCACACAATTTTTTTTTAATAGCAAATCCATTTAAAAAAAAAAAAGAACACCGAGTACTATACATCTATCCTTAGAAATTGGCCCCAATTCTTTGGGCTAAAATATTGAATGTTCCTGCCACAAACACAGGCACAGGATCTGCAACATGCAGGAGCCATCGAGATGCTCTTCAACATGCATACAAAACTGATTACCATGCCTTTTTTTTAGGAAATCCTTGCAGTTTTCTCCTTGATGGATCATCCTGTGGTAAAATTGATAGTTATTAGAGATTCCTGTGAGGAAGAAGATGAAAAACGTTGTAGGGAAAATGGAATAGCCCTTAACTGAAAGTTAGGACACACCAAGAAACTGCCTCTCCACATTCAAAAAACTTCAGGGACACAGGTTGCACGTGCAATTTCAGAGGAACGAATTCGTCCATTCTAGGTGGAAGGAGATGACTAGTAGAAATATGCCTTGCACCAGTGGGAGTTCTGGTCCTTATTCCCAAATATGTTAATTGTATATCCAGAGAACAGGACAGTAGTCCCGCAATTGAATATTGTTTTGGCTTGAAATATATCTTTGGGAGAATCAACATATCATTTCCTTACAGTGAAAGTATTTCACCCAGAACAGACTAATTTGGACCTCTGGAATTCCTACTTTCGAGGTGCAAAGTGGCTATTGTGTTCAACATCGGTTTGTTTTCTGAAACTCCTTCTTTTGGTGTTTTCGGGACCACCATCACTAAGCCGGGAAGTTCCGCCCGTTATGGTTGATTTCAAATTGGGCATAGGAGTGGGAACAATCTTTGCATTGCCATCATCCATTGTTGTATCATCGTCCATCATATCATCTTCTTCCAACTCGGAATCGATGGCATCAACCTCTATGCCAACCATCAATGCAAGTGGGCATGTTCTTTGAGCAGGAAGGGTTGCCTTGGAATTCTTTGGCATGAAATATATCTCTCGGTGTACCAAGGGACCATCTCCTTTTTTTCTCCTGCACGGAGGGAGATGAGTAGTACAAATATTCCCTGGAATACTGGAACCTCTAGCCATCATGCCCATATGTGTTTACTATATCTTGACAAAACTATTGCCACAAGTTAACGAGAATTTCCATTTGCTCCAGACGATGTTAGAAATGAAAATTGGGGAGGGATAATATAACCCTCCGCAAATCTTGGTTTAATGTGTATAAATGGAAGATCTCCTTGAGCCTTTCGCTGATCAATGACAATCTCTGGGGTTTGTGCGTAATGAGTTGTTACCATTAAATCTCACTAATTGCATATTTAGAAAAAAGTGTGAAGGTGGCGGTGACGACGAAGAGAGATTAAGAATTAGATATTTCTTAAAGGCACCAACCGACCGACACATGAAAGATATTGCATCATGTTTGAAATGAATACTTGGAAAGGATAACAATCTTCTCTGCAAATCTTGGTTTAATTTGTAGTAATGAAAAATCTTCTCCGACCTTCTGAACATTAATCACAATATTAATGGTTCCTACAGGATGAACTACTAGCATTAAATCTTAATAATTGCATTATCTGGAAATAAGTACGAAGGTAGTGGTGATGGCGAAGAGAGACCAAGCATTGTACATTTCATCCACCCTCCAACCCGCGAAACAGATTCCAAGAAATTCCCAAGTATGGAAAGCGGTTGGGCGGGTTAAAAAAAAAAGGGTCAGAAAATATACCCAGGAGACGTGAGGGGCCGATGGTCATACTGCATCTCAGTGACATATTTTGGTCATCAATTTGTATATCGCAAAATTTCGGGTGCTGTTTGTGCGTAGGGGAATAGTGGAAGCGTAATGTCGAAAGGGTAATTTGTATATTGCGGAACTTTGGGTGATGTGTATAAAAGAATGAGACATTCAGAGAAAGGACCAAGTAAAAAGAAAGAGAAATAATACGAGATGAAGGGGAATTTGTTTGCTAATTTGTAAATCATGGAAGTCCAGGTGCTATTTGCAGGTGACAGAACAATGGAAACACAATGTTGAACCTGCCTATGCTGAACCCACGATTCAAAAAGTTTGTTCAATATGAAACGGGGAAGCGGTCAGTCAGGATGGTGATATAAAGGTAAAAATGGAAATATGAAGACGTGAATCCTCCAAATCCCGCACCTAGAAATTTTCCGAAAAACGAGTAAGTAAAGAAAGGGAAAGTAGAGGGAAAAAGAGAAAGGGGATGGCAATTTTTAGAAGTGGGAATTATTGTAAGAAAGAACCATTGATGGTCTTAACAGTAACTATGGAGTGCATTAAACATGTTAACAGGTTCTTCAATCAAGGAATAGATACAACGAGCGATGTTTATAGTTTCCAGGATCTGTTTGTATAAGAGAAGCGTAAAAAAGTTACAAGAAAATCAATTTTTGGATGTTTAAGTAAAGTTTGTGTACTATTAGCTTCACCACAAGTATAAAAACGACGAGTTTGAATTTTAATGTCCTCTCATTCATATGATTGTTCCATTAGACTTAGCATAGTATATATTCTTTTATTTCAATTTGTTTGCTAATTTGTAGATCACATAATTATGGGTGTTGTTTGCAGGCGGCGGAACAATGGAAACGTAATATTGAACCCGCCTATCCGTTAAACTGCCTATTCGAAAAACTGCGAGCCAAAAAGTTTGTAGAATATGAAACAGAGAAGCAGTGGGTCGGGCTAGTGATATAAAAGTAAGTGAAATCTGAAGGCGTGAATCCGCCAACTTTCACACCTAGAAATTTTCTGAAAAACGAGTAATACATACTAAATATGTACTTCTATAAAATATGGAAATGAGATTTTATAGAGCATGTACAAATCTCGCATTCCATACTTAGCCACTTTTTGGATCGCGGGTTCTCGGGATGGCGAGCTCAAAATTGGGCCTCTATTTTTCAGTGCCCTACAAATAGCACCCACAATTCTGCGGTATGCAAATTGACAAGTGTACTTGTGGGTTGGTTGGCTCAACATTTCACTTCTATTGTTTTGTGTCCTCCAAACAACACTCGGAGTTCCACAATATGAAAATTGACAGATGGACTCCAGGGTTGTCAGGCCTAAGATTGTGATTGTTTACGGATGGTGATCCCTATCAACTATCTAACATTATCTAAAAACATTATTTTCAATACTAAATTATTAATATTAAATATTGATATTGTACAATTTAATTAGACAAAAATGTTTGTACAATATGAAGCAGGGAAGTGGTCAGTCGGGCTAGTGATATAAAGTAAGTGAAATATGAAGACTTGAATCCACCAACTTCTGCACCTAGAAATTTTCCGAATAACAAATAATACATACTAAATATGTACTTTTATAAAGTATGGACATGAGATTTTATAGAGCATGTACGGATCCCGCATTCCATACTTAGCCACTTTTTGGATTGCGGGTTCTTGGGCTGGCGGGCTCAAAATTGGGCCTCTATTTTTCTGTGTCTTATAAATAGCACCCAGAATTCCGCGATATACAAATTGACAGGTGGACTTGCAGGCTGGTTGGCTCAAAATTGCACCTCTATTGTTCTGTGTCCTCCAAATAGCACTAAGAGTTCCGCGATATACAAATTGACAGACAGACTCCAAGGCTGGCGGGCTCAAGATTGCGATTGTTTACAGATGGTGATCCCTATCAACTATCTAACATTATCTAAAAACATTATTTTCAATACTAAATTATTAATATTAAATATTGATATTTTACAATTTAATTACATAAAATTATTAAAGGATGTTAAATATCTTATTTAAAATAGAAACCCGTGTATTCAAAAACCCGCGATCCAAAAACATTGTACAATATGAAACGGGGAAGTAGTTGGTTAGGATGGTGATATAAAAGTAAGTTGAAATCTAAACACGTGTATCCACAAACTTTCGCACCTAGAAATTTTGTGAGAAACAAGTAATACATACTAAATATGTACTTTTATAAAGTATGGACATGAGATTTTATAGAGCATGTATGAATCCCTCATTCCATACTCAACCACTTTTTGGATCACGAGTTCTCGAGCTAACGGTCTCAAAAATGGGCCTCTATTGTTCTGTGTCCTACAAATAGCACCCAGACTTCCGCTATATACAAATTGACAGGCGGACTTGCGGGTTGGATGGCTCAACAGTGCACTTCTATTGTTCCATGTCCTCCAAACAACACTCGGAGTTCCGTGATATACAAATTGACAGACAGACTCTATGACTAGTGGGCTCAAGATTGCGATTGTTTATGGACGGTCATCCCTATCAACTATCTAACATTATCTGAAAATGTTATTTTCAAATACTAAATTATTAATATTAAATATTGACATTGTACAATTTAATTACATAAAATTATTAAAGGATGTTAAATCTCTTATTTAAAAAAATATGAAGGAAACAAAACAAAGCTTTTTTAAATTCTATCACTGCAAGCATAACAACAACCAATTTGAATTTTAAGGGCCTCTTGTTGATACGATAACACAATTGGACTTCGCACAATATATATTCATTTATTTCAAATTTTTCCAAGATATTAATTTTACCAAGTTCATCGATCAAGGAAAAGTGATAAAACAAGCCACATACTACATTTGCGTCACAGCGCCACACAAATTGACAGGCGGACTTGCGGGCTAGATGGCTAAAAAAATGCAATTCTATTGTTCTGTGTCCTCCAAACAACACTCGGAGTTCCGCAATATACAAATTGATAGACGAAGCATACAACCAAGAACCAAATAAACTCCAAATAGTCTGCAAGTAAGATCCCACAAGGTTCCATAGAGAAGCATGCATTGACCTTTGCATCAAACAATTTGATATACAAATAAAACACGTCGCGGCATTGGTTTTCTCTTACATATGATATATGTTCCAACGAGAAAATAACTAGGGCCATGCGATATCTGGGGTTTGCTGCCATGCTTCCCATTTTTGGACCGAACAATCTTATGCGCATGCAATCTCAAGTACTCGAGTCTGACGAAAATTCATCTGGGTGTTGAAGAAATATTATAGAGACACATGAGATATTTATGTTTCCTACCAAAGCTTGATATTTTTTTTTTCTTGTCCTTTTTTTTTTCTTCTTCAGCTGATATGAAATATTGCATTGTCCTCATTTAAGGTAAATTTGTTGTGTATCCGAAAGTCACGCAACATGTAGACATTGCCTTTCTTTTTTTGTAGGTATGCTTCATATGACAATTCTACCAACTTAGGAAGCACATCTTGTAACAGAGGTTGCCTAACTGTACAATGCATGGTTGTGTTGCCCACAGTTCAGATGGCAGCATTGAGGCAATGTCCATATATATATGGACATTTTTCATCGCATCACAGACAATCAATTGTATCATCACTTATCAAAGCGGAAGAAGAAGCAAGAGAGTTGCATTTCGCACATACAGGTTCAAAGTGGGTCGAGTACGCATTCAATGCAACCAAAACACCTTCAACATGGA
>JZKD02S0730964.1:587642-601290 GCA_000966675.3 Picea glauca | reverse complement strand
ATGCAGAATGCAAAACCAGTTAGTACACCTTTGGCCAACCATTTCAAATCAACTAAGGAAATGTGTCCCAAGACACAGGAGGAGATAGAATACATGTCCAGGGTCCCTTATTCATCAACAGTTGGCATCTTGATGTATGCAATGGTTTTCACAAGACCAAATATTGCACATGCAGTGGGAGTTGTGAGTAGGTATATGAACAATCCAGGTAAAGAACATTAGGAGGCAGTAAAGTGGATTCTCAGGTATTTGAGAGGTACGAGTACTCTTACATTATGTTTTGGAGGTTCATACACTTTTCTATAGGGATATGTTGATTCAGATATGGCAGGTGATAAAGATAGCAGGAGGAGCACCACAGGGTATGTTTTTACTATAGGTGGAACAACAATAAGTTGGATTTTGAAACTGAAAAAGGTTGTTTCACTTTCAACAACGGAGGCAGAGTATGTTGTTGCTACATAGGCTAGTAAAGAGATGATTTGGTTACAAATTTTTATGAAGGAATTAGAAAAGAAGGAGGAGAATAGTAGGTTGTATTGTGACAGTGAGAGTGCAATTCATCTTGCAAAGAAATCGTCCTTCCATTGGAAGACTAAGCATATATAGTTGAGGTACCACTTCATACGATCTACCTTGGAAGATGGACATTTGAAGTTGGAAAAGATACACACTAGCTAGAATCCTACAGACATGTTAAAAAAGGGAGTAACCAGAGAGAAACTGAGTTCCTATTCAGTTTCAGTTGGTTTTCAAGAATGAAGATGAAGATGAGAAATTTGCCAGGTCCAAGAAGGTTCAGAGTCCAACATATACAAAAACGGTGGATTTGTTGAGATCAGTCTCCTAGTGGGAGATTGTTGGTTGTGGAGCCTGATTATATTCCTAATTCAGAGGTCCTTGCTTTCAGCCATGTTTATAACCCATGAAGACTTTACACCCCAGAAGTATGTACACTCTTCCACACGGGGGAGTGAAGAGGGGGGGTACCCCCTCTGCGGGGTCCGGGGGAGGCTATCCCCCCAGATGGGGGGTTCGGGGGAAAGCAGGCCCCTGACGAGGGTTCGGGGGAAGCATCCCTCGATGGGGGCCCGAGGGCGAAGCCCTTGAAGGAAAAATTGCCTTGTAAATGTATATTGTAATTTCATTGTAAATCTGGACCATTCATTATAAGGTCGCAGATCTAATGGTAGAAATTATGTTAGGGTTTTTTTCCCTAGAAGGAAACCCTCTACTATGAGGGAAATGTATTGCAGCTATGAATTATGGTGAGTATTATATTCTGAGAGAGGAGACTATGAGATAAAGAAGAGGAAGTTACAACGGATTTTGTTGTAGGTTGTATCCCTTCATTTGCTAGATAATAATAAAGGAAGGACTTAGAAATTTCTCTGGTGGACGTAGCCCACATTGGGTGAACCATGTAAATCTGTGTCTCTATTGTATTTTGTATCTTCTGTGTTTTGTTTCTGCATTTGTTTTATTTTATTGCTTCGCGGTCCTATTTTTATAACAATAAAAACCTCATCTCAGTAGAGGTCTTCAAGCAGCTAGCCCTGTCGACAATGTCACACCTGTATCCCTACACTATCGGATGGATCCATCAAGGAAGTGATCTTCACATCAGCCAACAATGTCTCATGTCATACGACATCAAGCCATTCAAATATGAGGTATTGTGTGATGTTTCTCCCCTTGAATTTTGTGGTGTTCTTTTGGGCCAACCTTATTTATGGAAATGTCATGGTGTATATGAGTCTAGGCGTCACAGTTTTATTATTACTTTGAACATGAAATTGTACATGATACCCGAGGTAGTCCCATATAGTTTTATTTCCTTGATCTCTGCCAAGTAATGCAGGAAGGTCATTTCTCAAATTGGGAATTTTATCTTCTTCGTGATTCGCTCTCAGAATGAGCGAAAGGTTACATCCACATCCATGACCTTCCCTGTCGATATCTCCACGCAACAAAAGCAAGTGGATAAGGTTGTGGAAGAATACAAAGAAATATTTTCATCACCTATTGGGGTACATCTGCAATATCAGGTCAAGCATCCCATTTATCTGACCCCCACTGCATTGCTACCCAATGGGTTAGTATATTGTCACTCTCTGGTATAAAATGAGAAGATCAAGCGTCATATCCTAGAAATTCTCCACAGGGGGCACATCCAACCCATATCATCACCTTGTGGAATCCCAATCGTGTTGGTCCAGAAGAAATATGGGACCTGGCATCTCTGCATTGATTACTAGACCCTAAATAAAATCACAGTCAGGAACCAGTACTCGATTCCCCGAATCGAAGATCTCCTTGATCAACTCAAGGGGGATAAATACTTCAGTAATATTGGTTTGAAGTCTGGCTATCATCAGGTCCCAACAAAACAGATAGATGTATGGAAAACTACCTTCAAGTCAAAAGAAGGTCTTTTTGAATGGTTGGTCATGCCCTTTGGCTTGACAAATGCCCCAACAATTTTCATGAGGATGATGGAAGATATATTGCATCCCTTCACTAATTATTTTATGGTGGTGTATATGGATGACATCCTCATCTACATAAAGACTTGGGCAGAACACTTGCAACATTTTCAACAGGTTTTTCACACTCTGTGGTAGCACAAGCTATATATGACAACTTGGAAAAATGTTCCTTCGACATGGATAGGGTCCAGTACCTAGATACATTTTTTATGTGCATGGTGTGCATATTGATCCATCCAATATCCAAGTCATCCATGACTGGCCAGCCCCAACCACGCTCACTATGCTTCGGAGCTTCTTAGGCCTTGCCAATTTCTATCACAGGTTCGTGTTGGGATTCTCCCATATTGCATGGGAGCTCAACCAAATAACCACAGGTGGTCGAAAGAAAAAATTTGTGTGGGGCACGCCCTAATAGAATGCATTCAATTATCTGAAGTAGTTCTTGTGCTCAGCCCCAGTGCTTTCATACCTGACCTGCAACAAACCTTTGAGATCGAGAAAGATGCTTCAGACTATGTTGTGGGCACAACCATCACTCAACATAGCCACCCTGTGGCCTATCATAGTGAGACACTATGAGATGTCGTATGTAAGTCCCTACTTATGACAAATAAATTTGCTCCATTGTGCAAGCCTACCACTAGTGGAGGAATTATATTCCCAGGTAGGAGATAGTCATCCACATTGATCTTAAGCCGCTACAGTTCATGGAGACACAAGGAAAATTGAAAAATGATCTCCATCAGAAGTGGTCTACATATTTGTAGCAGTTCCACCTCAACAACAAGTATAAAACATGAAGTACCAACTGAGTTGTTGATTTCCTTAGCCGACCTCCAATCGCGACACTCACCATAGTGCTAGATTCTCTAGGCCACGAGACCTCTGAATGGCCCCATCTCTATGAGACATACCCTGACTTTTCCAACATCTACCAACTGTCGGGCACAAACATAGACGTCAATAATTTCCATCTTCAGGACGGGTTGTTGTGCCATCTAGGCCATCTTTGCATTCCATCATGTGATCGAGCGAAGTTGATTTGGGAATCCCACTACAGTCGGATGGCAGGATACTTCGGTGTGGAAAAGACAATGGCAGTGTTGCAAAGACATTTCTACTGAACGAAACTACAACAGAATGTCAACAAGTATATATGGTCCTACACTTCCTGTGTTATTTCCAAATCGATCACTAAGAAACAAGGCCTGTACACTCCTCCTCCTACTCCCGATAGGCCCTGGGAATCCATATCAATGGAATAAATGTCGTTCCTTCCATTCACCAAGTGGGGAAATGCCTATGTTTTTGTGGTTGTTGATAGATTTTCCAAGATGGTGATTCTGGCCACTTACAAGAAGAGCATCACAGCGAAGGCCACTGCCAAGTTATTCTTTGAATGAGTGTTGGTACAATTTGGGAACACACAAAATATTATCTTAGATCGGGATAGTAGGTTCCTTAGCACATTCTGGTCGAACCTCTGGTCACTGCTGCACACCAAGCTCACCAAGTCCACTGCCTTCCACCCCCAAATGGATGCCCAAACCGAGGTCGTCAACCGGATGATCGTGCACATCCTGCGCATGTACAATTCCAAGCACCCTCACATGTGGGATGAGAGTATTCCCTATGTTCAACATAACTACAACAGAGCCATACATAGCTTAGCCTGCCACATCCCCTTTCGGGTGGGATTGGGATTTCAACAATTGGGTCCCAAGGATGTTTCACTGCCCGTTGTGGCCACCCAGGAAGAATCATTGCATGCTCCAACTAGAGATGACAAATCCACCTGGTTCATTGATTGGGTCCAACACATCTGCCAACAAGTTCAATATATTTTACAGAAGTCCAATGCCAAGTACAATCAGTGCCATGATCAACACCAAGTGCCACACCAATTTCAGGTGGAAGAAAAATTCTGGTTGCACTTTCAGAAAGAATGCCTTATAGGGCCTCATCAGAAGCTTCGTCCACTCCATTATGGACCTTACACCATCACCAAGGATGTAGGTAAGAATTATTTTAAGCTCAACCTTCCCCCCTTCCTTGGATTGCACCTAGTGTTCAATGTGGACCTCCTTCGACCTTATTTTCCACCATTATTAGACACCTCAGAGATAGAAAAACAAATGAAACCAACAGAGCTCGACCATGATTGCATGGAACAAGAATCTACTAATTAGATCATGGAAAGAAATGTCAAAGGCACTTTCCAGTGGAGGATCCATGTTCATCAGGTTGTCAAAGCAAGGTAGCTCCTACACTAAGGAAAGTGGATCACCCGAGGCCAAATTCAACAGAAATTTCCTCATATGATGGGGGCACTCAACGCAATGGATACCATTGCTTCCTAAGGGGGGAGGATTGATACAAGAGGATCTTGGTGGCCACCCACCTTTTCCAATTGGCTCAAAATTGGTTTTTTGCAACTTACTATTTTTAGCAGTTTTTTTATTCCTAAACTTCTGAGGCCATTTTGAGGGCCTAAACATCACTTTTTCATGATTGGGAACCTCAATGAGAATTGAATGTTTTCATTGAGACCCCTAAATAAATCTCCTTCTCAATACCTTTCCAACGAGCTATCATGCACTCAAAACGGAGATAGTATGCAAAAGTTACAACCCCATGAAGTTGATGTACTAACTTACCTGAATGGGGCCCACATGACTTTTGACGCTTCATCTCCTAGGGTTAGGTTTTTGAATGTCTAGGGTTTTGAAATTCATGTTTATTGTAAAAAGGACTTCAAAGCCTCATTGTACTCATCTTCTTTCAAATGAGCGTACTCGTCACATCTCTTCTCATAGATGAGCTGCCACCATTTTAGAAAGCTTGTTTTTAGTTTGCATTTTACTGTTTCAACATATTTCTTATTTAATAGAGGTCAAGTTTTACTCTATTTATGTTATTGTTCACCGTGTCTCTGTGTTAATGTTATAAATCTGTGGTTTCATTTTGTTCCACTCTTAACTTCAGATCACTTCAACAAGAGAGTGACCCTCACTCCACCTTGATGAAGAGGATGCCTCTTTGGCTCATCATTGTTGGGCCTATGGAGTTGGATTGGTGGTTCATTGGGTACTTAAACAAGGAGCCAGGGTTGGATTTCCTCAACTTTCTGAGGTGGCTCTACTCTACTAGTCTTTCTATCCTCCTTTTTGCATCTTTCCCGTTTCCCTCTCTATTGGTCATCCTTCCCTTGTCTCTTGTTTCCTTTCTATGGCTCCCCAAGGACAATGACCCTCTCGTCCTTCCTTTGCTAAGACCTCTTGTCCCCCATTCTCAACCAACTCGAGGCGCGAAAGCAGGTTTGGGGGTAGTGGAAACAATCATAGAGTTTGTTTGAGATGTTGATAAGGAGAGAGTGGTTGAATTGGAAGAGGAGGTTCAACAGTTGCGAGAGTTTCAGGAGAACAAGGAGATTAGAAGCTCAAATTGGTAATTTGGTTCCTAATTTGGGTTTCTCTCGCACTCACAATTCAAAAAAAAATCGGAGCCTCAAATTATATTGGCAAACCAAGGCTCTTGTTTCCCTAGGTATGCTCCCCAAGGAGCAAGAATTTAGACAACTAAAATCTCATCAGGAGGCTTTGGAGATTTAGACTGCTTATGTTGCTAAAGTGGTCACTTTGATGGTCAATCATCTTGGAGGCAAATGTTTCTCCCTTAGACACAACTACACTAATGCTAGAAGTTCTGATGTTGGTCGTGAGGCAATGGACCCCATGGGCTCCCAGGTTTCTAATGATAAATGAATTATGGTGCTAATTTTTTTCTTCTTGTCATGTGTCTTTTAAACTTCCAATTTTTCAATTTTTTACGACAAACTTACCAATTCCATGAGACAACTTGTTTTTAATTAAACTAAATCTTGGTTTCCCACAAGCCCTAACTTTTATTTTTTTGTCTTTCAAGTCCAAAGACTATCATGGTCTCTCCATTAGCATTAGTGTATATCTATCTTCCGCACTCTCTCTTAATATGAATATATTTGCAATAAAACACCAACTATATGTTCAAAACAAAACTTATTAATATTTAACTTCATGTTAACACTATATCTAATGGATGTTCTACAAAATGGTTTTTTTCGTCGGAATAAGGAGATATAAATTTACATGAATCACTATTTTTTGATGTTCAAAATTCATTTCTGAATGTAGAAATGGATGCAACATGCTGAAAAACTCCCAAAACAGAATGCTCAGATTCTACAAAAATAATCACTTAAATCTTCGAGTCCAACAATTTCTTACCGAATTTAGACTAAAAAAAATCTTCATTTTGTAAAATGTTTAGCCTACTATCTAATCAGACAAAATAAATTTTAGATTTTAAACATGCCATCCCTTTTAACATTAATCACAAATTATATTTGTTCATAGTGAGAAATGTGACGAAGTCCAAAATAACTTCGCGCTGTAGTGCACAAAAATCAAAACCCTAAAATATATATCTTTTAATTACGGGGCGTACACCTATTGACAATGGGCACAATTAATCACCTTTTAATCTAAAATTCTAATCTGATGGCTAATAATTAAAGATGCTGGCATATTCTTAGTCATTCTCCCAAATCAATGAATGTGATTTACTCTTCACAACTTCCTTGTATTTTTGAATGCATCCGTTAAACTATTTACTTTTTAACATTTACCTAATCATATTAAAAAATTATTGTAGCACTATATGATGGCCACTTTAAATGATTAACCTTTGGGATTACTACGTTTGGATTTCCTTAACTGTATGCCCATTTCATTTTCTGGTTGTGGGCACGTTTCATCTTCTAACTTTAAATTGGGTGAATCAAATTCAATGTTGCCTTTAGCTCCTTCCTTCGATTCTATCTCCATATTTGTGATCGATTCGATTCGAGCATAACTGCAAGAATCAAGCATGAGGTCCGAGAATGGCTGCTAAGGGAAAAGCCCTAATTAAAGATTGAGTCAATCAATATCAAATTCGTGTTTCAGATGACCAGGCATGGTGTCAACCTTTCAATCATTTAAATATATATTTTTTGTTGTTATTCGGTAGGTGCGTGTGTCCGCGATGTGAAGAGTCCCAGTCTCCACGTAGCCATTTCAATTAACCAGACATGGGCTTGGGTGGGTTCATGTGTCTGGGATGTTAAGCGTCCCACTATCCGCGTAGCCATTTCACTTAATCAGGGGATTCAATTAATGAGTCGTATATGTCTCTTCATGCCGAAAATTGTATGCTTTAACCTTGCATGTTAGAGCTGAGGCGTTTTAATGTTTTAAGGTTACTATCGAGTTGAGGGTTTTGGTTTTTAAAACATTCATGAATATTAATGCAAACATATAGGCTTTGGAAATGCTTTCTCTCACATGCATTCCGCCTCAAATTTAGCTTTTCATGTTATGGTCTCAGGTTTTATCTTTTTAATGTTGAAGGTTTGTGAATATTAATAAAAATATATTGGCTTCTTCTGATTGCATTTCACCTAACACAGTTTGTAGTTTGCTTTCCTTTCCATGTGGAATACTATTGTCAATTTTAAATATTGATACTTCTTAGAGGTGATAATAATATTGGCACTTGAAATGTAATCGGGGTGAAATTTATTTACAGACATTCAAAATGCTTAATAAAATATGGTAACATCACTCCAGCTCTTTGTCCGCACTTGTAATTATCAAATTTGTTCATCGGGGATGTTAAGAGTTTTTGACATTTGGAAGATGAAAATAATTGTGGAAAATGTTTTACAGAAGGGAAAATTTGCTATCGAGTAATTGCCATTTTCAGGTTTTCAGAACCTGCGAACCCTTGGCGCAACATGTCTTGAGACATGACCTCCAGTCTCCTTTCTTAAGAATGAAAAGTGAGGTGTAAGAACCTTCCCGACATATGTTATCATCTCTTTTACGCATTTTTCTTTGAATTCCACGTATAATGTTTCGAGGCTATGATTTGAATATTATATTTCTTGACTTCTGTTTTCGGTTGTGGCTTAAAAAGTGGATTTCATTTTTTGAACGTCTGTCCACACCACTAAAGGAATATATTCATAAGTCTGAGTGCATATGGTTTTATGATATAAGATTTTATACCTTTCAAGGATCCTGAAGATTATCAAAGAATAAAGTTATAAGAGAGAAGGCAAATTGAGATAGGAGGATGGTAAGCCATATAAATATAAGTTTTATACGTATATTTTTTTTTTAATGGTTGATCGAGTTCATATTAATTAATGAGCCACTAAAAATGTAAACTTATACCTGCTATATGATCTTAGTGTGTTTCTAACTTATCTCATGATATGTTATAAACTGTATAAAATTATTTATTAAGTTTTAAATTGTTGAAGCTTTAGAATAATAAAGAGTAAATCACAGATGAAAATTAATTATAACTAGCTTAACCTTGTGATATAGGCATATTTATTTTACAAACCCTAATTCTAACATAAACCCTAAAGTTTGTAAATGATTACGGCGTATACCTATTGGTAATGGGCACAATTAAAGATGTTGGAATATTCTTAGTCGTCCTCCTAAATCAATGAATGTGATTTACTCTTCATAATCTTCTTGTATTTTTGAATGCATCCATTAACCTGTTTACTTTTTAACATTTACCTAATCATATTAAGAAATTACTATAGCACTATATGATTGCCAAGTTTCGATGATTAACAGTTTAACATTACCACATTTGAATTATTAATCACGAATTTTAATCATATTAAGAAATTACTATAACACTATATGATTACCACGTTTCAATGATTAACGGTTTAACATTACCACATTTGAATTATTAACCACGAATTTCCTCACCTGTCCCTGTGTTTTCCTTAAACGTTTTAGCCATCTAAGCTTTTCATATACCTTTCGACTTCATCGATCACATTCGCAGTTTTTGCTATTGACCAAAATCACTTGGTATACTCCCCATCAAATTATTGGAGGACAGATTAAACAGCCTGAGCCGTGCAACCTTTCCAAGCCTTTGGAATGGACGATATCAAGTTATTGTTATTCAGGAACAGAAGTTTTAAGCTACGCAGCCTGCCCAATTCGTTTGGGATTGCGGTTTGGGACAAACTGTTATAAGTGAGATTCAACACGCCAAGAAACGTTTCATATGCTTTTAGGCATTTATCAGTCACAATTATGTGACTGTGTTAGTATAAGCTTATCGACGTTTATCAACCACATAATTATATAGCTGTGCTAGTGTTTACTGCATCTAAAATAAGGAGATAAATTACTGTTATTTGTGTTCCGAGAGACCACTCACGTGCCGTTCGCCTCCATTGTTGACTAGGGTTTAGTCTCCAGAACAAATTCAAGACGTGCACGCGAAGGTAGCTAGATATTAATACTCCAAATGAAATGGAACATCATTTATAAATTGGTGAATGGAAACCAGTAGCAACACACAGAAGCAGATGGAACTACAAGAGGGCGTCAAGTTATTAACGGCTTGCAACAGCCCGTTTGGGATGAGAGCAGAGTTAGCTCTCAAAGCCAAGGGAATCGAATTCCAAACTGTGTACGAAGACCTCTCTAACAAGAGCGAGCTGTTACTCACCAGCAATCCCGTGTACAAGAAAGTCCCCGTTCTCATCCACAACGGCAGAGCCATCTGTGAATCTCGGATTATTCTCGAGTACATAGACGAGACTTGGCCTACAGCCCCTCGTCTCCTGCCGGACGACCCATACGATCGTTATCTTGTACGGTTCTGGTCGGAGTTCCTGGACAATAAGGTAATTAACTGGCACAAATCCATGTTAACCTTAGATCTATTAGACTCGATATCAATTTCGTTAGCACCTCGATAAATGAATGAATATGAGGATTTTCATTGCATGTTTGTATTAATGGAACGGTTTGCTTCTGCAGTCCAAGGAAATATACTATGAGCTTTACAGTCTTCGTAGCGCAGAAGAGTTAAAGAAGACCTGGGAGTGTTAAATATATTGTACCCTCAACAGTATGACTCTACACTGCCAGTTGTACTGGACAGTTGTACTTTCTATTTTTGTCTTGCTTGAGCATATATAGCTCAACCATCGTGCATTGTAATTGGGTTCTCTACGTTCTGTACTTTTTGTACTTCTTCATACATTTCAATATACTGTTCTATTCTCTTCTCTCTGCATTTCTCTTTGCTCCACAATTTATCATGGTATCAGAGCTTCAGCAGTAAGCCTCTTCACACAGTCTGGAGAGCCACACGATCCTCACAGCGCAGAGCTTACACGCATCTTGAGAGAACGCGACACAAACTTTTCACAAGGTTTGGAAAGCTGTCTGCAATACTCTTTAAAGATCGTCGTAAGAAGCTTGCGGAGGAAGCAGAGCGTACAACGCTCGAAAGATCCTGGATGAAGAGAACGCAGAAGAAGAAACAGTAAAGATTCTTGTAATTTTTTCAAGAATCGTCAAAGATTGACGAAGAAGAGTTGCAGAACGGAAGTTCGCTTAAAGAACTCGAAGAAAACGTTCCAAATTGTTAAAGATTCATGCGAAAGGCAGAATCGTTTAAAGATTTCAAGAAATCGCTCAAATATGTCAAAGATTGTAGCAGATAACGAAGAATTCGTGCATTTCTTTCAAATCTTTGAAAGATTCACGAATCTTTCTTCCACAGGTGAAAAGAATAGCCACTGAGGCCATAAGAGTCGTCCTGTGAACGGATCCAGAGCGGGAAACCAGCCCAGAAGGGACAAGGAGAGTGCGGAACAGGCAAAAGCATTTCAACCATCAGATCTTGCGCGAAGGCCCGACAGCCATTAGATCAGCAGGAAGGTGCACGACGGTTAGTTGTTTGGAGCTCACAGGAGAACTTTTCACTTGAGAAATCCCGTTGTCATCTTGACTGTCCATCAAGAGACACGTGGCGAGATCTTATTCCATCGCAAAATCGGGAATCGGGAGTTGGACGAGCAAAGGAAACTACTCTCTAAAAACTCCGATACGCAATATCGCGAAATCCTGAGAAGACTTGTTAGTCGTCCATCTCCGAGGACAGGTGGCAGCGGATCAACGCATATCGACATTCGGGGTTTCAAGTTGTCAAAGAAACTTGACATCGCAACTCGCAAAATAACGATACGCGAAATCGCGATCATATCTCAGCCATCCATATCTCCTGGACACGTGGCGGACATCGAGGGCGTCGTCAGCGTATCGGCACTCGGAGTTTCAAGTTCACAGAAAGTCGGAGCATCGCAAGTCACGATATCCCGAGGAGGAATCAGGACCGTCCATTACTCCAGGACGCGTGGCGTAAATCCAGGAACTCGGGAAAAGTTCCGACAAGGAAAGAACCCATCGGAATATCGGGATTCGGTGTTTCGCGATTCTTGAGGACAAGAAACTCAAGTAGTTCAAAACTCCAAACTCCGAAATCCCGACAGGAGGTAAACTCCGTCGTGGGGCCTAACTCACGTCATCACATCAATTCATGGGATCGGGATTCTCCACGGTGAAATCCCAAACGCAGATTTGAGCCATCCATCTGTTGAGGACGCGTGGCAGAGATCAAGGCTTTCCGAAAATTTCCCGAAAGAAGAGTTCATCGACATTCTGGGATTCAGAAAATCGCAGATCCTAACGACAAGACGTCCGGTGCATTTGAAGTTTTGACTTTGCGAGAAGAGATCAGATCCGTCCATCATAGGAGGATGCGTGTCACAGATCAGAGCCATCGGGAAAAGTCCCGACAGGACAGTGCCATCGAAAAATCAGAAATCGGGTAATCGAAGAGTAAGAAAACCTCAACATCAAAACTCACGAAATCCCGATTCGTGATATCCCGATAAGATCTGGACCGTCAGATCACACAAGATCTGGACCGTTGAATTGTCCAAAGGCGTTTTTTTCGCGTTTTGGCATTTTGAAAGACAACAGAACGGGAAAAGCCCGTAGCGCCTTAACATTCAAGCGCGTGGTCACATTGCAAGGAGACCCAGGGCCAATTCAAGCCCGATAAGCTCCCATCAGCCATCGACAAATCGACGTTTCTGAGATCGGAGGTAAATATGAATTTTTCCCTCTATTTCTTCTGCAATTTTTTTTGAAATGGCATCATCTAGCAACCTAAGACCAACTTAGGGTCCGATACTTCTGGGAAAGAACTATGAGTTCTGGTCTCTTCGAATGAGGTCATTCCTGCAAGCACAAGAGTGCTGGGAACCAGTAGATCTTGGATATGTGGAACCAGATTCAGCAGCCCTCACTGCCATGACAAATGCACAGAGAATTGCTCAGGCAAATCTGAGGACCAAAGAAAACAAAGCGAAATTCTGGATTCAGAATTCTGTAGATGATTCGATTTTCTCGAAAATCACAGGCGCTGGTACTTCCAAACAGGCCTAGGACATCCTCAAAAATTCCTACCAAGGAAATGACAGGGTAAAAACAGTTAAACTACAGTCCTTGTGGACACAATTCGAGACTCTCAGAATGACAGAGTCCGAAACTATAGATCATTTCATGATCAGAGTCATGGGAATCATGAACCAGATCAGACTGATTGGTGAAACCATCACTGATCAACGAATTGCTGAGAAAATTCTCAGAAGTCTTCCCAAGAAATTTGAAATGGTTGTCACAGCCATCCTTGAATCCAAGGACCTATCAAGATTTTCAACAGATGAACTAATTGGTTCTCTGGTGACACATGAGACAAGACTACATCTCATAGATGAGTCAATCTCCAATGTCTTCCAGACTCAGTTCTCATTCAGAAGAGGGAAAGGGAGAGGAAGAAGTAGAGGAAGAGGGAACAATCAAGGTAACCCTCATACCAGTGGAGGGAACAGACAACAATATCCAAATCAGAATTTCCAAGGTCAAAGAAATCAACAACAAAGTCAACATCAGAATTTCCAGCCTCAAAGAGGCAGAGGGAGAAGATCAAATGACAAATCGAGCATACAATGCTATTACTGCAAAAAGTATGGGCACTATGAATCTGAATGTAGGAAGAAGCAGGCAGATCAGCTCTCAGGCAGAGCACATGTGTCAAATCATATGGGAGACAGCTCAAGAGGTATGTTTCTCTCATGCCACAACACTGAACAACAACCTAAAGATCTCTGGTTGTTGGACAGTGGCTGCAGCAATCACATGACAGGTAACAAAGAATTACTTTCATGCCTT
>JZKD02S0730964.1:570741-586106 GCA_000966675.3 Picea glauca | reverse complement strand
GATTCATGGAATCACCCAAGGATTCACACTGGAAAATGGAAAAACAAATTTTGAGATATGTAGCAGGAACACTACATTTTGGCTTATGGTACACTACATCTGATTGTAATCAACTTTCTGGTTACATAGATAGTGACTTTGCTGGCAGCCTAGATGACAGGAAAAGCACATCAGGATATGTTTTTCAACTGGGCACGAACCTGATTTCATGGGCATCGAAGAAGCAGCCAATAGTATCAATATCTTCTGCAAAGGCAAAGTATGTAGTTGCTACCTCATCTTCATGTCAAGGTGTGTGGCTGAGAAGATTATTGAAAGACATGTCACAAACAGAAAAGGATCCAACTCCTATTTTCTATGACAATACATCATCAATTGCATTATCCAAGAACCATGTGTTTCACAAGAAAAGTAAACACATTGACACTCGGTTTCATTTCATACGCGAGCTAGTCAATAATGGGGATATTGCACTCCAATTTTGTGGATCTAGAGATCAGATTGCTGATATCTTCACCAAGCCACTAGGAAAGTCAGTTTTTTATTTTCAGAGACAACACTTAGGCATAGTCAGTGCTGATGATTGTAACTATTGAGTCTAAGAGGGAGTCTTAAATATATTGTACCCTCAACAGTATGACTGTACACTGCCAGCTGTACTGGACAGTTGTACTTTCTATTTTTGTCTTGCTTGAGCATATATAGCTCAACCATCGTGCATTGTAATTGGGTTCTCTATGTTCTGTACTTTATGTACTTCTTCATACATTTCAATATACTGTTCTATTCTCTTCTCTCCGCATTTCTCTTTGCTCCACAATTTATCATGGTATCAGAGCTTCAGCAGTAAGCCTCTTCACACAGTCTGGAGAGCCTCTTCACACAGTCTGGAGAGTTATGCCCACATCACAGGGCTATTTTGTCAGAAACAAACACTGCAGGTACTGCATAGAAGATATTTAGCTGCAAAGTTAGGTTCTATTACATTTATATATATGTTATTTTGCTTTTTATTTTCACTGGTAGTATAATTGATCTCTCTCTAATCAGAAAGGGAAAGTGAAATTGGTAATAAAATGTTACAATGTATTTATTTAAGATCCTAAACATGTCATTTAGGAGAATTAAATTCAAGTGAAGAGATTAACAATATTTTTTTGAGTGATTTATGTTAAGTAGTTTTATTTACAGAAGTGACATGTTGAGTTCTTAAATGAGCAACCTATCAAAAAAAATCTTAAATAATAATTTGATTTTTTTATAGTTTAGAATGTTTGTATCTATTTATATTATTTACCAACATATATTCATATTTGCCCCAATTCTATCAATCTATAGGGAAACCTAAGAAAGGTTTGCACCTCCAAAGATTTGATTCCTCTGAGTGCAAAGATTTGATTCCCCTGAGTGCTTAATATATGTGGGGTTAAAATGCATCTATGTTGATTTATATTTTAGTATAAAAGAAAATCCCTTTGTAAGAGATATGTGAAAAGAATTTAATTTTTTCTATAAATATATTTTAATTTTCAATTTTTTTTTTTTTTTTGTAAATAAAAAGAGAGAATATATTACCTTATGCCCAAAAAAGAAACATGTGTTAGAATATAACAACCATTACAACCATGACAACCGGACTTGCCACATGTTTTTCCACAGGTGTGGAAACCAGAACTGGTGGCACGTTGCATGTTAAAAACACATATCTGAGAACTGTGAATGACCTATCACTTGTTCTACCATGAAAAATGGAAACCAGAACAAGCGTTCTAAAGTAGAAGTTTTTGATAACAAAAATGAAAAATCACTAATACCAGAGGTTCTTGATAACCGAAAAGCTAAAAAAATAACATCATAAAATTAACAATAGGAGAATTAAAGATGAGGCGAACCCGGGCACCCGTCTTGACTGACGATGATGACATAAGGTTCACTGCAAGTCGGACAACGAATCTTAGCAGGCTCGCCTAAAAGGGAATTGAAGAGTAAATCCATGCGGTTGCTCACGAGGTTCTGATGGTACCTTAGTTCTGCGAGGTCCCTTCTCATCTTGAATATGAGGTCAATATGCTCTGTCGTGAGCCTGCATACAGGGGATGAGGCATGTCTATCCAGGGTCTTATGCAATGGCACCTCGATATCTTCTTGTTCATGCCAGAATTTGTCCCATTGAATTGTTGGATCTACCACTATGGGGTCGGCCGAGTCCAGCAATCATGGAGGGAGATCCTCTTCTACCGGACAAATTGTTGTGATCATCTCCTCTCTGCTTGTCGGTGTAGTCCTATCACCACCAATGTCCTGCATCTCCCTGTCATTACCAACAATCTGCAAATATTGAGGAATCTCCACCCAGTGCGGAAGAATTTCCCCCTCCACGATGCAGCTTCCATAATTTCGCTCCAGGATTAGCATCTCAATTATTGCCTAGGTTTCCCTGGCCCAATTCTTATCAGAGAAGGCCATATTATATCATGGGGAGGGATGGAGAGCCATGGGACCAGTGTGGCGGTGTCGACTGGCTTGGAAATAGTAGGTCGACCCGCGTTTGGGCTTGCCTCTTTCGTGGGGCATGTCAAAACTAGGAACAATGGAGTAACTGAAGAGGTGCGAGTGAGGAGGAAGGATAAGAGCAGAGGCATGGGAGAGAAAAAAAAAATTGGCCAAGGGAGAATGATAGACTGAGGAGGGAAGACAGAGGTAAAACCAACAAGGAAAGACAAGGAAAAAGCCAACGATTGAATACTTCATGAAAAATAGCAAGGTGAGGGTTGTAGAGGCCATGCATGTTGAAGTTCCATGGGTGGCTTCCATCGTACCGGTTCCCGTAAGATGGATGTGAACCGCCATTAGAGCTGATGGGTTGTCCCAACACTCTCCTCTCTGCTCTGCGTTAATGCAGGGCATGTCAAATGGATTGGGGAGGGTGTCGACGGTGAGGGGTTTTAACTGCCTCTTCTACCAGCGCATCATGTAGCATGTGGGCTCAAAGTGGCACCCCATACAGGGGTGGGTAATCTTGACAGGCTAAGTCGCTACAATGTTTGAGCAGTTGGGAGTCCAGATGATCTTGGGGATTGAGAAGGAGGATTTCAGTTTGGGTTGTGACTCCCAAATTAGCTAGATGGTCAGCCACTTTGTTGGCTTCACATCTGACGTGTGAGGTAATGAGCATGAGGGTGGGGATAAGGAGAGCTTGAAGATGCAAGAGAGGTCCCAAGAGGTGCCAGTTGGGTGTTATTTTCTTCGAATCCATCCCATTCACAATTATGGTGACCAATGTGATGATTACTTTTGAGTCACCTTCAATGATTAGAGGTTCTGATTGAGCTCTGAGGCTAGTTGAATTCCCTTGATGAGACCCCAGTGTTCTGCAGAATTATTGGTGTCATATCCTAGATGACCCGCGCAAAGGTGTCATATCTTCCCTGTGTTGTCGCGTATAATCGTCCCAAAACCTACCAATCTCGGATTTCCTTTTGAGGCACCATCAAAATTCAGTTTCCAAAAACCCACAGATGGACAACTCTAGATCATGGGACTACGTACTGTAGGGGTAGGGGAAGCCTAAAGTGAGAGGGAGGCCTTGAATGTTGACTTCTTCCATGAGGAGAGAATGATGGATTCTGATGGTTCTTTAGGAATGTCGTATGGAGTCCAAGATTGAGTTTGAACTGTTTCCCAGATGTTGTCCACAATTTTGGACTAGATTTTGGAAGGGGTGGAGATTTGGGAGTGGAAGATGTGTCTGTTCCTTTCCTTTTGTAGCTACCAATCTATGAAACCTGGGATGAGGTGCCAAATTATGTTTTGAAGTCACCCAGGCCCCAATTCCGAATAGTATTGACCACACTTGTTCGATCTCATTTTCTTGTCCTCATGATAACTGTGGCTTGATCCCAGATTATGTTTCTATTGGGACATTGGTTGAAGAGATGCTCCATTGTTTCTTATTGTTTTTTGCACAAGTGACAGAATCAAGGTCCAACAAATCCTTGATTTTGGAGGTTATCCTAGGTTAGAAGTTGATTCTAGACTAAAATCCAAAGGAAGGTTGAAACTTTCGGCCAGAGTTTGGTTTTCCATATAGTGTGCCAAATGTGATCTTTCTCCTGCTGATGAAAATTCTCATGAAGTTGATAGGCTTCTTTAATTGTGAAAGTTCCTGTTGGGGAGTGCCCCCATTGAAGAGTGTCCTTTTCTTCACTGATATGTATCTTCTTTTTTCCCATTGTTTCTTGCCATGGTAGCATGTCAATATTTTCCGGAAGGTTTAACTCCCTTGCAAGTAGTTTCCAACTGCGCCAGGGGGATTGACTTTTGTTTGTAAGCCAGAAGTATGCTACTTTGAGATGTTCCAGATCTGGTAATTGGTTTTGGTAGAGGATAAGGTTTTCCAAATATTGTAGGGGAGGTTGTTTCTTCCAAGCATCTGTCCAAAAGTGAGGCAAGTGACCATTATGAATTTCCCAAAAGGCATGTTTTTGGATGAGTGGTTGATTTCGCGAGGCTGCATTCCAGATGTTGGAACCTTGGATATGATCTCCGAGCCTAACAAGTTTTTCTTTCTGAGTTTGGGGTGTGTATTTTTTCCTCCACAGTTGTGCCCAGAATTCTTCGGGGTGTTTTAACCAGCGTCACCATATATTTTCTCCCATAACATTGTTAAGTTTTCCTGGGTCACAGAGGCCTAATCCTCCCATGGAAGTGGGTTTGCAGATATTTTCCCATCCTACAAGGGACCATTTTTTTCCTTGTTTATGACCATGCTAGAGGAAATTGCATTGGAGGTTTTTGATGCTCTTGATGATTGTTTAACGTGCATCCAGAGATGAGAAAATATAGGTTGGAATAGCTTGGGGCACTACTTTTAGAAGAACGAGTCTGGCAGGGAGGTTCAGGGTTCTGAAGGTCCAAGAGATGAGGCAATTGGATATGGAAAGGAGGAGGGAGTCCTAGGAGATATTCTTGGATGCAGATTCTGTGAGGGGTACTCCTAGATAATTGGACGTAAGGGAGATGTGTGGGATACCTAGAATGCGAGAGATATGGTTCTGGATAGAAAGGGGTGTGTTGAAAAAAAAAATTGACTTATCCAGATTGAAAGTGGTGTCAGAGGCCTCATTGAATTCTGAGAGGATGGTTTGGATCTTAGTGTCCTCCTTGCTTGTGGGGGTATTCAGAAGCATAGTATCATCAACAAATTGGCTATGCGAGGCTGGGGGTTGGAGACCATGAATTGGGATCCCTTGGAGTGAACCATCGGATATCGAGGCTGATAAGTAACGTCCTAATCCTTCAACCATAATGACAAAGAGAAAAGAGGAGAGGGGGTCCCCCTGACGGATGCCCCAAGAAGGGGAGAAATTCCTTAAAGCTACCCCATTTACTAGTATGGAGAAGAAAGCTAAAGATGTGAGTCTCATGATCCAGACTATCTACTCTTCACTAAAACCAAAGGTTGTGAGAAGAAAATTCATGTAATTCCAGCTAAGTTTATCAAAATATTTAGAGATATCAAGATTTATAAGCGTAGATGGAGTGCACGTGGACTTGAGTGACTGAATCACCTCGTGAACCGAGATTATGTTGTCCATCATGTGCCTCGCCTCTACATAACCTGTTTATTTCTTTGAGATAATGTGGGAAAGGATGGGTTTGTGGTGCTGACCCCCTTTCTCACCCAAGGTCCACTCGACCTCCCGATCAAGGATCGTTCTAATCGAGAGTTGGATCAACTCTTCGGGATCTACAGAACCCACTATTGATGTTCACGGGTCCTTAATTTTCCTATGCAGGTCTAAACATTGAACCCACAAACTCTTACTAAGCCCCCTTCTTCTTTACATTAATTTTGGTCCCCTATCCCTCTTGCTCAAGCCAACTTCTCATATGACCAAGGCTTGTGACCAGGCATTAACCCAAAGGGTGCTACTTCGGCACTCGAGATTCAATGATTTCCAAAGAGTCCAACATGCACAACATTCACAAAGTATCGATTTCCAAAAAAGGTAGATCAAACGACTCTCCTCTCTCCATGAATCAATGCTCATATTACATTTTCGGGCTTTGGCAGTTCTACACAACTCCCTCTCCACAAATATTTTGGATCGCAGAGAGAACAATTTCTCTGAGTCTCATATCGACGGTCCAGATCATTTTATTTCGCGATTCGACATTTTTCTTTGGTCATCTACATGACACAACTTCTTGGATCTCTTGATGTTGAAATGCCGAAGAAGTGTACCTGATATCCTCCCTCCATGTGTCCCCTCCTGGATCGACAACTAGGATTCCTTAGAGACTCCAGTGGTTTTCTCCTTGTCTTGACAACGACGCAAAGTTTTTGATGTGTCAAGTCCCTCGACTGCAGGATCTTCCACCATGCGTCCTCTTCAATAGACGAGTAGGATTTACTCCTTCCTTTGGGAGTCTTTAACCACACTACTCTAAGTTTCCTCCATAGTTTTGAATCTTCAGACCTCCAGATCTGCTACCACCTATCCTTCTTTTGATCTATGGCCCAAAATTCTTCGGGCCTCTGGATTCTGCGTATTTCGAAATACTATGCCCCAAGTCCCTTGCGTTGTTGACTTTCTGGAGTGTTAGATCCTCTGACACGTGTCCTTAGAAAAATACGGTTGTGATGGACTCTGGGACTCTGACACTTCGAGAGTTCGACCACTTCACATATTCTTTCTCCAATTCCTCTGGAGTGACCCTTCTCTGGAGTACGAGATCTCCTGCCACGTGTCCCTCTAAATGGGTGGCTGAGATCTTCTCTGTTGTTCGGAGTTTCGATGATTTAGCCTGCTCCAACACTATATGCTATCGGAGTTCCGGTCTGTCGGACTCCAAGATCTGCTACCACATGGCTCTCTCGATCAATGGTCAAGATTTACTCCGTCTCTCGTCCCTTCGAGAGTTCTCAACTCAAATCTACATAATTCTTCTTGAGTGTTATAACTCCATATTCCTGGATTGACTGCCACATGTATTCAAAGATCAATGGTGAGGATTCACTCCAACTTTGGGAATTCAGGGGGTCTCGACTTATCCATGCACTGAATCCTTTGAATACACGAAGTATAAAGGACTTCACTGATTAAACCTCGTGCAACTCCTCTAGACCTAGTGGTTTTCCACTCTCCTCCAAACTCCCAAATGGATCTTAGTCATTGGTTTATCCTCTTCGATAACTCTTCCTTGAGTTTGATTCACGACTTTGGTCAAACACACAAAATTTTAACAACTGCAGGGTTAAACCTCGATCTACTCACTTGGATCTGATGACTTGTGATCCTCACATCTAGATCCAACATATGAGATTTGTCCCTCTCCGTGCGTGCACCTTCTCCTGTTTGGACTCAATCTAACAGTCCATATCGCTCCTAACAGCTGATCCAACAACTCCTGTCATTTCTCCTCCCTGCACACTTCGCCTTCCAATCAAGGATTCTCCAAAATTTTCCAAAATATTTGCCTTTGAATCTTTCTCTTCGGGTTGACCGCTCATCCTCCACCTGCATTTCACCTCCTGAGATTTGAACTTAAAACAAGTCCACTTACACATGTTTTATGGTTCTAAATTTGGACTGTCTCTACCTTCTGCACTCCTTACAGATCCTCATGCACAATGGAACTATCTCTCCTGAGATTTTTACTCACTCAAATCTCTAAGGGTCTCGTCCCTTTTCTCCCTTAATAAATCCTTCTTCCCTCCTGGCAATGAAGACTCTCTTCCTCTTGATATTTTTTGGACTTGAAGCCACCCTTCCTCTGGTGCACTCCTTGCACTATCTCCTTGAATTTGACTAACACTTAACAGAGTGTTTCCCTTGTGCACTCTTTTCACTCTTTTCAATACTCTGGTGTGTAATCCTTGCACAATCCTAAGAGACCAAAACTAATCATAAATCTACAAAGATAGAGAAGTTTATCTAAACCTGCAACTGCAACCTACTTGCTCATCTACAACGTACATGAATAAACACAGAAAACACTCAGAAAATAACTATTCCTCACACATAAGAACACAAACAACTCATATATAGGAAAACAGTTTTTTAATTATATATGAATGTACTCCTCTCTTGATATCTCTACTCGCTCATCTACAACTGTTCATCCTACTCAATTTTGAAAAACAAAGTTGTTTTACAAAACAAGGGCTCCTCCAACCTTCCCTCCATGCACCTACTCACATTGAATTTGCATTGAATTACATTCAATGGGAATCTAGTTTGAATTAGATCTAGATCCATCCTACTGTCAGCAATTAAAGGAGACCCTATCTATTACAATAACTTGCATGTACAAAGACAATGGCTTGGTTTTCCTTGATCCAACAAACATTTACTCACATTCAATTACATTAAAAATTTTAAATTTGGGAAAAAATGAGAGGGTTGGAACCCTCTTCCCTTAGAGGTTGTTCTTGAAAGTGCGTTGATGCACTGGCTTGATGGTGCTTGATGAGGTGGAGAGATTCTTCTGCATCATACTCCTGCGCCAACAAAATCATGATCTCTTGCCCATGGCTCCCATGTTGTTGTTGTTGAGATCCTCCATGATCCCAAATCTGAATTTGGATTTGTCCATCTACTCCTCTTCCATGTTGTTGTTGTTGTTGTTGCTTCCCTTCTACTTCTACAAGTCCTCCTTTGTTCATCTCCCTCTTTTTGTTGACTGTCTCATCTACTGACTTCAACATCATCCCTCTGATTTTTTCAATCTCTTCGTCCAGCTGGTCCATGCATTGGCTCTCCTTTTGCATGCTACTCTACTGCAACATCTCTGCTTCACCACACATCTCAATGGGAAAATTGATGTAAAATCCCATGTTGATTTCATCTCCCGTGGCACTGACTTGCCACTCCAATGCAGACTCCAATTCTTCACCCATGCTACTGAGTTGTTTCTCAACCATTTCTTCTGAAAAATTTTCTTCTTCCATTTCCTCTCCTTGTGCTGGTACAGGTTCATCTTCATCCAGTTTCTCCTCAAGCTGGAATTCCTCCTCATTCTGCATGATTGTGTACTTCTGGAAGTCTAATTTTGTTCCTGGATTGCTCAACCAATCCTCCAACATATTCAACTCTTTCTCCCACTAAGTGAGCATATGATCTGAATGCTCCTCTTCTTCTCTCATCTCCTTAGCAAATGCCAATGTCTGCACCTTCTCCCCTTTGAGAGTCTTGGTTGGTTGTCTCTCCTCTTCTGCACCTTCTACATGTGCACTGGCCTCTACTAGGATTCTTGGCAGGAATATTCTAATTCCTCCAATGATGAGAATGTGTCTATGATACTCCTCCTTTATCAACATTGCTTGATGATATGAACTCCTCTCTAAGTTCATGAGACTCTCATAGAGTCTCATATCCATGTCTGTCAACACTCCTTATTGATCTGAACTCCTTTCTAATCTCCTGATAATTTCAGACAGTCTCACCTCATCCTCCTTTCCCTCCTATCAATCTCAGGTTTCACTCATGCCCTCCTAGCCATCTATGATATCTTTGATTTATCCCATCTCATTTCCCTCCTAGCAATCTGCATTACCACCTCTTCCCACCTGGCATCTTATGATATCTTCAGCTGATATCATATCCTCCTCCTCACTGAGGTTTTCTCCAACTTTTGGCTCACAAATGTAAACCATCTCCTCCTTTATGGCACTGTGGTTTTCAATTTCCCTCAGCCACCTCTTCAACACCTATTACTACCTCTTGGAAACCAACTGCTGGATAGGCCATTTTTCTCTTTGCTTCATGGGACATTCATACCTCCAGCATACCTATGCCTCCTGTTGCATATTCATCATTAACCCGTCGAGCTCTGCTCTAATCTCCTCGAGCTCTTTGTCCTTCTTGTCTTTTCTCACCTACTGGTGACCTCCTCGATCTTTCTGCTACGGCCTTCAGTAGCCATATTTCCTCCTCTTCCTCAAAGAACACAGCTGGTTCTCCTGGCTCATCCCACATGGCTATCTACTTTTCCTTTTCTGTAACTGAGAGAATCATTGGCTTCCTCCTACAACCCTCCTGGTTGTCTCCTTTCTTCTACTCACCTTGTAACAATATTTACAGAGCATCAGTACTCTCTCTTCTCCTCTCCTTTGCATGTTGTCTATAGACAAAAATCCTCTCTGATACCACTTGGTGAAGACCCCCTCCCTCACCAGGGTTCCACTTGACCTCTCGGTCAAAGAGTGTTCTAATCGGGAGCTAGATCATCTCTTTGGGCTCTACTGAACCCCTGTTAATGTTCATAGGTCCTCGTTCTCCTGTGTAGGTCCAAACATTGAACCTGCAGGCTCTTACTAATCCCCCGTGTTCTTTACAGTGATTTCGGTCCCCTAGTCCTCTTTCTCAATCCAACTTCTCATATGACCAAGGGTCGTGACCAGGCATTAACCTAAAGGGAGCTACTTTGGTGCTCGAGCTTCGATGACTTTTGAAGCGTCCAAAACACACAACATTCACAAAGTGTCAATTTTCGAAAAAGGCAGATTGGATGATTCTCCTCTCTCCATGGATTAATGCTCAGATTACATTTATGTGCTTCAATGGTTCTAGACAACCCCCTCTCCACAAATATTCTAGATCACCGAAAGAACAATTTTCCCAAGTCTTAGATCGACGGTCATTAGTCTTTGACCAAATGGACGGTCAAGATCAATTCCCTTCGGGCTTCAACAATTTTCTTTGGTCATCTACACGACACAAATTCTTGGATCTCTTGATGCATAAACGTTGAAAAAATGGACTTGATATCCTCCCTCCATGTGTCCCCTCCTATATCTATGGCTAGGATTCCTTTAGGACTCCGATGGATTTCTCCTTGTCTACACAAAGATGCAAAGTTTCCAAAGTGCCAAGTCCTCGAACTACGGGATATTGTGCCATGCTTCCTCTTCAATAGATGGATGGGATTTACTCTGGACTTCGGGAGTATTTAACCACACTTATCTAAATTTCTTCTGAAATGTTGGATCTCTGGACCTATAGATCTACTGCCACCTGTCCTGCTTTTGATCTACAACCCAAAATGCTTCGGGCCTCCGACTTCAGTGGATTTTTAAATACTATGCCCCAAGTCTCTCGGGATTTCTACTTTTTGGAGTGTCAGATCCTCTAACACACATCCTTAGAAATGTACGACTACAATGGCCTCTGGGACTTTGGCACTTCAAGAGTCTGGCCATTTCACATATGATTTCTCCAATTTCTTCGAAGTGACCCTTCTCCAGAGTACGAGATCTCTCGCCATGTGTCCCTCGAAATGGGTGGTTGGGATCTTGTTCGTTGTTCGGATATTCGGTGATTTGTCTTGCTCCAATATTGTATGCTCCTAGATTTTCAGTATTCTGGACTCTAGGATCTGCTGCCATGTGGCTCTCTTGATCAACGGTCGATATTTACTCCGACTCCCATCCCTTCAAGAGTTCTCAACTCAACTCTACATAATTATTCCACAGTGTTATACCTTCGTATTTTCGGATCTTATTCCATGTGTCTTGAAAGATCAATGGCCAGGATTCACTCCAGCCTTCGAGACTTTGGGGGGTCCTGAATTCTCCACGCGTTGAATCCTTTGAATATGTGAAGTGTGAAGGAATTCATCGATTAAATTCCACACAACTCCTCCAGACCTAACAACTGTCCACTCTCCTCCAAAGTCCTGAATGGATCTCAGTCGTTGATTTCTCCTCTTCTATAAGTATTCCTTGAGTTAAATTCATGACTTCGACCGAACATGCGAAATTTTAACAGTTAAAGGGTTAAATCTAGAGCTACTCACTTGGATCTGATGACTCATGATCCTCGCATCTACATCCAATGGATGATATTTGTCCTTCTCAGTTCCTGCTTCTTCTCCTGTCTGGACTCAATCTAATAGTCAAGATCGATCCTAGTAGTTGATTCAATAGTTGTTGTCGTTTCTCCTCCTTGTGCACTTCTCCTTATAATGAAGGATTATATGAACTTTTTCAAAGGTTTGTCCTTTGAATATTTCTCTTCGAGCTGACTACTCAGCCTCCACCTGTGCTGCACCTCCCGAGATTTGAACTTAAAGCAAGTTCACTTACACATGTTTTTCAATTCTCCTATGGTTCTAAATTTGGACTATCTCTTCCTCTTGAGATTTTATGGACTTGAAGCCACCCATCCTATGGTTCACTCCTTGCACTCTCTACTTGAATTTGACTAACACTTAAAAGAGTGTTTCCCATGTGCACTCTTTTCACTCTAATTTTCTAAAAGACTCAGACTTAAGACTTTTTTCGAAAGTCTTCCTGTGCACTCCTTGTGCTTCTTGTGCACTCATGCAATCCTTTCTCTTTCTCAATGCACTCCTTGCAGATCCCTCAGAGTATTCAGTAACGCTGGTAGATATTCTATGGCACTATTCCTTCTGAACTTCAGAATGGTTTTGGTGTTCCCACATGGCACGCTCTTCTATGAGCTCACAACAGATTTCAAGTGCACTCTTTTCACTGGCTTCACAGAGTTTTCAATACTCTGGTGTGTACTCCTTTCACAAGCCTAATAGGCCAGAACTACTATGAAATCTACAAATATAGAGAAGTCTATATAAACCTGCAAATGATATCTACTTGTACATCTATGACATACATGAATAAATGCAGAAAACACTCAAAAAATAACTATTCCTCACACATAAGAACACAAACACCTCATATAAAGAAAAATTGCTTTTGTATTATATCTGAATATATCTGTACAAAGATTTACAAAGGTTTGATTGCAATAGATTCACAGTTCTTCTCCTGTCCTTTCTTGAGCTCTCTACTCGCTCATATAAAACTCTTGATCCTAATCAATTTTGAAAAAAAAGGTCTTTTAAAAAAGAGGGTCTCCTCGAGCCTTCCTTCCATCCACCTACTCACATTGAATTTTCATTGAGTTACATTCAATGGGAATCTAGTCCAAATTAGATCTAGATCCCTCCTACAGTCAGCCATTAAAGGAGACCCTATCTATTACAATAACTCTCATGTACAAATAAAGTGGCTTGGTTTTCCTTGAGCCAATAAACATTTACTCACATTCAATTACATTAAAAAATTTAAATTTAGGGGAAAATGAGAGAGCCGGCGCCTCTCTTCCCTTGGAGGTTGTTCTTCAAATTGCATATATGCACTTGATTACTAACACTTTATGAGGTGGAGCGATGATCCTGCATCAATTTGAGATAGAGGGATTTCACTTTTGTTATTATTTTGTAAATGAAATTGCAGAGCACAATTGGTCGTAATTGCTTTGGGTTAGTGGCACGTTCCTCTTTTAGAATCCAGGTGAGGAAGTCGGCATTGAGGGCTAAGAGTACTTGGATTCCTCCACAAGGTACCAGACTTCTTCTCTGATTATCGTCCAATAGTGGCGGAAGAAATCGGTTGTGAAGCCAACTGGCCCCGAGGTTTTCCCAGGGGGAATTTCCTTCATATCCAGGTCTATCTCCTCCTACGATATTGGTCTCATTAAGGCCCTATTCTTATTTGTAGTAATAAGGTTTGGTATGTGTTGTGTCAATTTTCGAATGGCGAGCAATCTGTTAGTTGGATCTTCTGAGAGTAAATCTTTATAATAAGTTACTATATCATCTTCAATGTCAGCATGATCTAGAAGTGTGTTACTATGTAAGTCCTCTAGATTAGTGATGTGGTTCATGTAACACTCGTGAATCATGGAGCGATGGAAAATTTTGGTATTCTTTTCCCCCTCTTTTAACCACTGCAGTCACGATTTTTTCCTCTAGAGGAATTCCTCCTTCTTGTGATTCTCTTCAAGTTGTTTCTTCAAGGTGACTTCCTCCTATAGTGGGGCTTTCGAATAGCCAGAGATGATAGATTTTTATTGAATGTCCTCTAATTTTTGTCCCATGTTTTTTTGAGCTAGGAAGATATCCCCGAATACATTCTTGTTCCAATATCGACGTTGTTTTTTGAATTTTTTTAATCGTTGTTGGAATTTGTACATCCCAGAGCCATGTTTTATTTTTGCTTGAGCCCACCAATATCTTGAAATCTTCAGGAAGTATGGGTTCTTTAGCCAAAATTTCTCAAAGAGAAAAGGTTTATATTTCAGAGAAGTTATAGTGTCTATCCAGAGATGCACTGGCCAATGATCAGAGCCTTCTCTTGGAAGAATGTTGGCTTCAATAAGTGGTCCTTCAAGCATTATATTTTTAGAGACTAGAAGGAAATCTAGTCTGTTGGCGATGTGGTGAGTTCTCTCCTTCTTGTTGGTACAGGTGAAGGAGCCATTCCTGGCTTCAATGTCGATTAGTTGGAGCTTATCAATGAATTCGTTGAAATTGGTACTATCTTGGTCTAGACATTTCATGCCTCCACTTTTTTCCTCTAAGGTGAGAATAATATTGAAGTCCCCCCCTAATATCCATATTTATTGTCCTATTAAATCATTAATCTAGGATAAGTTGTCCAATAAGTGATCCTTCTCATGAGCAAGAAGAGGTCCATAAGCAATGGTGATGACTCCTGATTTGCTTGAACCTATAGCTTGATAATGTGTTGAGATTGTACCTGTTGTTGAATAGGTCAGCTCCAAAATTACTATGGTAGGGTTCCACAGAATAGATAAACCTCATGCTACCTCTTTTGAGTCTGTGTAAGTGCGGTTACAATGTCTCCAAAATATTTTGAGTATATCTTCCGCCATGTCGCCAATGCATTTGGTCTCCTGAAGTAGGAGGATCTATGGATTTTCTTCCTTAATACAGTTTCAAAGAATCTATTGTTTGGATATTCCATTAATGCCTCTAATGTTCCATGTTATGATCTTCATCATTTTTAATTGCGTCTGGAGGACAAAAAACCTTCAGAGAGGAGTTGTATTTATTCTGAGTTGATCATAAAGTTTCCTACCTCTTTGATTAGTTGTTGGTCCGTTTTTCATTCTCATCGCTTGCCTTCCTTCTGATTTCATTTGGGGTCTGGATCCATCTCTAGGTGTATTCCCAAGCGGGATGTGGCTCCTGTTGTAGAATCAATGAAGACTTTGTGCACTTTCCTTAGTTTCTATAGTGTAATTGTTTGTATTTCATTTATGTTGAAGGCCTCCTCTAGCTTGTCTAGGTCTATGTCCTCTAGTTCCTTTTCATCAATCTGCATTATGGTATCTCCACCCTGTTCTTCAGGTTCTTTGTTTCGTTGTGTTGGGGCCTCGTAGTGTAGGATTTTCTCTAGTACTAGATCCAGATCATGTTGTTTTTTTCCCTTGTCTTTTCCTGGATTTGAAGTAGTATGGGGATTTTCTACTTCCTTTGCTTCCAGAAGATTTTTGAGTGGGTCGAACGAGTTGTTGATAGATATTTTCTTA
>JZKD02S0730964.1:520828-570691 GCA_000966675.3 Picea glauca | reverse complement strand
TCCTGTTGTAGAATCAATGAAGACTTTGTGCACTTTCCTTAGTTTCTATAGTGTAATTGTTTGTATTTCATTTATGTTGAAGGCCTCCTCTAGCTTGTCTAGGTCTATGTCCTCTCGTTCCTTTTCATCAATCTGCATTATGGTATCTCCACCCTGTTCTTCAGGTTCTTTGTTTCGTTGTGTTGGGGCCTCGTAGTGTAGGATTTTCTCTAGTACTAGATCCAGGTCATGTTGTTTTTTTCCCTTGTCGTTTCCTGGATTTGAAGTAGTATGGGGATTTTCTACTTCCTTTGCTTCCAGAAGATTTTTGAGTGGGTCGAACGAGTTGTTGATAGATATTTTCTTATTCCATGGTTGAGTCACTTTTTTCTGAGGTGGTCTTATGCATCTTGGTACTTGGGCAAATCCATCTTTCTATTTCTCCTCTCTTGTTGGGTGAACTGGTGCATTGAGGGGGAAATATCGAAAGAGGTTCCCATGTTCATTGAATTTTCGACATCTAAAGGGAATGTGTTCATACTCTATTGTCTAATTCCATTCTTCATCTTGGTATTTGATGGTTACATAACCTGGGAGGGATTTTTATATGTTCATGTAGACAAATCCTTGCATAGGAAGTATATTTTCTTTGTTTTGTGGCTTCTAAGGATCTTACATACCTTCCTAGAGTGTTTCCAATACCATGAGTATTTCTTCAAGACAAAATTACTGGGGGAAAGAGTAGAGGCATATCCAGACAAGAGCACAAGCAAAGTCTTCCTTTTCTGGGAAAAAGAAATCTGTCCAAAATCGCAGATATACTCCAGCTGAGTTGTAGAAGTAGAGGCCATTTTTGAAAAATATGTCTTTGTCCTCTAGGATATAGAAAATGATTGTAAAGAATCCTTTAGAGCTTAGCTGGAGATCATAATCCCCCTTTTGGTTCCACCTGTAAGACCTTAATTTTAATTTGGTTCACTGTTTTCCTTTCTTCCAGCATAATAATCGTCAACAATGTGATAATCGACAACAATCTAATAACAACAACATACTAAAAACATAATAAAAACAACATAATAACAACATAACAACATACTAACAACATACTAACAACATAATAATCAACAACAATATAATGAAATCACATCACTAGTAAAATGCATAAACTATCTACCTCAACCTGTAGCTTAGTTCATTTATCCCCTTTCCTGGTTGTTGATGATCCTTCTCAACTACCCAAACTGAATATTAACCTCCCAACCAACTAGGAATGACCTGTCCGGCTCCCTAGCTCCAGGAATCCTTGTAGTTTTCTGGCCCCCAAGTCCAAAATTCCCAGCAACAATAGTGCCATGTGAGAGTTTCCAAAATGCTTTGTTCTCCCAATTTTCCTCCTCCTCCTCCTTCACCTCTTGTAGAAATTTCCAATTCAAAATGAGACCCCTCTCCAAGTCCCCTCCTCTCTCAAATACCCCTCATCAATTTCCCAACAACCTTATCCCCCCATTAATTCCTCAACAACCTTATCCCCCCATTAATTACTTCACCCACCCTTTAATAATAAAATAATAAAATTCTTCCCAAAATCCATAGAAAAGACTTCCCATTTGGACATAGGAACATCATGCAGTTGTAAGAGACATGTCGGGTGGTGGTGGTTAGCCTTCACTTGTTGACACTCTAGGAACTTGGGGACAAAATGTACTACATCATGCTTCATGCCTACCCAAAAGAAAAGCTTCTACATGTATTTGTACATTTTCTTCACACCCGGATGTGCACAATAAAGTTCTCTATGGGCTTCTTTGAGAATGATGCTTCGAATATCCCCACCGTCAGGAATGTACATCCTTCCTTGATATCCTAATAATTCATCTACTTCCAGGCTATATCCTTCACACTTTGGATCTAATTTCCTTCCACTCTAGAGGGTTGAAGTAACCTTTAAATACCAACTATCTCTAAGAAGTTTCCCCAACACATGCTCCCTCAGATTAACTTTTAAGGGTACCAAGGAGAAGACACGTGGTCTCCTACTCAAGGCATCCACGACCACATTCTCCTTTCCCTTAATATATGAAATTCCAAATTCGAGCTCACTCATAAACTCACTCCATCACCTCTTCCTCTCATTGAGATCCCTTTGAGTGAAGAGATGCTTTAATATTTCATGGTCTGTTTTGAGCTCAAAGTTTCTCCCCACTAGATAGTGCCTCCAAAGTTTTAGATCTAGCATAACAACTACCAACTCTAAATCCTGAGTAGCATAAAGGTCCTCATGTTGCTTCAAATTTCTTGATGCATACGCTATCACTCCCCCATCCTGCATTAGCACGGTCACCAATCCTTGCTTCGAGGCATCCATACAGACTGCGAAGTCTTTTTCCATATCCGACACTCATAGAATTGATGCACTAGTTAGTAACCTATTAAGCTCGATGAATGCAACATCACATTATTTTGTCCATTCATACCTGACCCCATTGCGCTGGAAGGTGGTGATGGGTTTCGCCATTTTAGAGAACCCTTCCACAAACCTTCGATAATAACCAGCTAGCCCCATTGTTTGCACAGGGGCAGACCCAGGGTTCAACGCTACAACAATGCACCAACAAAACCCTAACCACTGGCCCTTTCAGCAACACCTTCGAAGCATATGAAGTCTCACCTGAGGTAAAGGAAGGGGTGGTTGTAGGACTCCAGTGTCTGCAACCTTAGCTGGGACACAGATTTGTGATTACAACACCTTAACAAAGCACTTAGCAGTTACAGTTCATTAATATTCATCTTTAGTTTACAGCGCATCTAAACCCTAACAACATATCAACACAGTATTTATACAGATCCAATAGATTCAAGTACTAAGCATACCAACATAGGTCAAATATAGCATTTATTCACATTATTCAACACTAAAATACCATATTAAATTCATCTAACATACATCATCTCACTAAGAATTTAACCACATAGACAAGAGAGAAATCATAAATCACATCGCAATCACAATGCAAGATATACGTGGTTCACCCCCACCCTAGGGCTACGTCCACCAACTCTTCTTCTTTATTTCTCTCTATCAATCTTATACATGCATAGAGACATGATATCTTACTCCACAGAGGATAGGAGATCTGTGCACCTCGCTATATCCTCCTTCCCTGTAATACAACACAAAGCCTTCCACAGTCTCTTACAATCGCTTGCACTTAGCTTTGCAAGTCTCACACAGTATGCACAAAGAAATTACAATTACCACTTGCACTTAGCACTTAGCACACACTCACACTGTGGCCTCTTATTACATCACCTAAGTATCTATTTATACAATACAAAATGGGCCTAAACATGGGTAAACCCATGGTCCAACATCCCTATTCCCGTTACATAAGTCCAAAACCCAAAAATCCCTAAAAAGGGGTCGAGATCTCGCGATATATACTTCGACTTGCGCTCCATATTCGACAGCCTGTTGAAGTCCCAAAGTAGGTAGAACATGACCGAGAATCCTCAAAACTTATTCAAGGGCCAATAGGCCCCCAAAAATGACGTGTGACTCATCCTGAGTCACTCTGGTCTGGGTAGTTGTTCTTCAAAAGCCTCAAGCTTGGCTCAAGCTGCTTCGACCTCTTGGTGCGCCATGGCCTCCTGCTCGATGAACTCTTGGATGACTCCTTCATTGATGGGTCCCTCTAAATGTTGTTCAACTACAACGAATACTTGTTCCAACTCTGTGCCTTGGCCTTCAATCTCCTCAAACAATTGGCAAGCTTTGTCCTGGACTGGTTGGAGCCTTTGAGTCACTTCCATGAATTTGCTCTGAATGGTGTGGACCTACTGTTGAGCAGTGCACTATTCTTGGGATCGCTTCATCCTTTCAACTATTGACAGGAGATTAAATTGTGCCTGTACTGTTGTTGCTTGTTGCTTTGCCTCCTGGAGCTGTGACTCCAGTACCTTCAGCTCAATATCTTCAGTGAGTCTCTCATAATTCTGTGCACTGCGAGCACTTAGCTGGTTGCATTCTAGAGTGAATTCTTTGATCCTCTCGACTATGCTTAGGGTAGTGGCTTCTCTTTGATCTTGCACGTCCTATGGTGTACTTGGCACTATTCATAGCTCGAGGTATACGATACTTTGTTGAAGCTATTGGATAGCTTCCGCGAGCTACTATACTTGGTGTTCCACTGGGTCTTCCTCCTTTTTCTCTAAGCTTGTCACAAAGAGGAGTTCTCTGCTAACTTCTTCTTTTACTCCCACCTGCTCTGCAAGAAAATGCTCTTTCTCTTGTTGGATCTACACTTTCTCTTCTTCAAACTTAGTTTGGAGGGCAGCCTTCTCTTGCTGTGCAACTCAACACTTCTCTATGACTACTTTTTGTACTTGCTTTAGGGCCTCTGTGGCATGTTCGGTTTCCTCCTATGTACGACAAAGGTGAGATTTGGTCGCATCAGCTAGTCTGCAGAGTTGGGCAAGTTCATCTCCCAAATCAGGTGCTTCTGATGGTGGGGGCACAGTGGATACTACGCGACTGGATTGAAGAGTCTGTTGTACCCCTCTGAGTTCACCCTCGATTCTATCATACATAGTCTCCTTCTTGGCTTCATGTTTCTGAAAGATGTCCTGCGAGGCATTTGCTATAGTTACAATGATAAAGTAGAAGTCATCCACAGTGAGTACATTCGGAATTTTAGTCAAGGTGGCTCTAGATTTTTTTCAGGAAGTGGGTTTTGTGAGAGAAACCTTCCTTTTCTGCAAGGGATTGGCCTCATCATAAGGGTCCCTAGGCAATGTTACTTCACCTTGCTTTTGTTGGTCCTCTTTTCCATTTGTCTCTTCTACTTCGTCATCACCCCCTCGTCCAGGTGATACTGAAGTAGTTCCTTCCGATGCATAGCTCAAGTTATGGACCTCTTCGATATTCTTCCTTCTAATGGGTCAAGGATGATCCTTTTCTTCATGAGTGGTCTTAGGGCTGTCGATTAGTTCAAGGTCTGACATTTCTATGGGGTCTACGAGGATGAGGAGTTCTGATGACCAATCCTTGGTGATCTCTTCGAGATCCTCCTTGGTGAGCTTGTAGTACGATTGAAGCTCTTCTTTATGCTCATCTGCCCACGTGGTGATATAAGTGAAGTGTCGATCTGTGTGGAAATTCATGAGGGTTTGGAACCGATGCAGGGTGTTTGGCATCATGCGAGGGACAACTTCGATATCCCTCTTCAGATGGATATAATAGGTATGAAAGACCGCGTTCGACTACCACTATTTTCCCATATTGCTCGAGTACCAAAGCATGGTGAAATTCGCAGCAAGCAGCTCGAACAACTCAATGTCCAGGAAGGTCGCACCTTATGGAATTTCCCAAGCGGTAAATGCAATGAGGATCAAAAGCCAACTAAAGTGGAACTCATAGTCCTGATCCTAAGCTTCGCGACAATCTAATTCTAACTGGTTGACCAAGTACTTCACCTAGTTCATATGGAGTCCTTCTACACATTTCCTAGCTAGGTCAACAATGAATCATGTGACTTGAGTAGGTCAGTTCTTCCTTACTAGCTTCCTTGTGATCAGCTGGCAGGCTAGGCGCACTGCGCCATTCTAGATGGAAGCTACCTTGTAACCTCGCATTCCATTTTCTACATCGTTGTAAGTGTCCTTAATTCTTTGTTCCAATGCACGGTCGGAAGCCTTCCCTAGGTAGAAGTCTTGTGGGTCAGGTCCTTGCATGCTCAATACGGTGATCCAATGGATCAGTTTCGGATCAACTGTAATACGTCTATCTAGCCATAGGTAGCTGCCATGGTAACATGAGATAAGGATCTTAACACAGGCGTTAACCTCCTGGTGCCTTCCAAAGTGTGGGATCTTCATCAAATTCAAAAGGGTGGACTGCACGAGGTTCATAGTGCATGGCTGGGGGATTATTTTTGAGTTCTTCCCCTTCATCCTAGTCAGATACTTGTAAGGAGAAAGCATGTTGTAATTCTTGCGGTCACCTAGGTTGAAGTCATTGAACTTCAACGTCACGATCTTATATTGTTGTGTTTTGACTGTATGTATCCCCTTTGGGAGGTACGCAGTAACCATGGTGTAATCAAAGTCCCTTGGAACACTGTCATGACTCACCGTGTCAGCTAGAGGTGGGATGTAGTCGGGTAAGATGGTCGGGATTAACTTCGTGTTTGCTAGATCATCTTTGTTCTTGGTTCTCTTCTCTACTTCCGGTCGGGATGGTCTGGATCCGTGAGAAGTCAACGGAGGGGCTTTCACTCCTCATGTCGATGAATCTTGAATTCTTGTGGACATCACTCTCTCAGCCATCATATCAATTAAAACTTCCTCAAATGAATTCTCCACAACACCGAGCTCGTCCGACATGCACGCTCTCGATAGGAAAACTCAGGTGGATGGAAGAGTGCTCAAAGAAATAGAATCAGTGTCGATCTTTATAAGAAAAATGTGGAAGAAATGGGTTCTCTTTTTATCTCTGATACAATTCACAAAAGTGTTCTTAGTGCAACATTTGACGGACTAAGTAGACACGATGTAACAGATCTGTCCAACAGATACGAAGCTTCCCATCAATGTAGTTCTGTCTGTTGCGGCGTCCCAACGATCTGATGGTGATATTTCTTTTCATAACTGTTGTTCTAACCATTCTGGAACATCGGTCCAACAGTTATAATGCTTCCAAAGGTCATATTTCTTCGCCATGGCAAAGTGCCATGGGGCGTTGTTCTGATATCACGATGAAGTTCCAATTTTGCAAATCTTCCTTCCACAAAATTCCCTTTGGGCCCTTTTGTAACTTTTCGACCTTTGCTCTCTTCTTACTGAGTTTTCTATCCTTCTTCCTGGTGATATTTGTCTCGATATTCCTTTTTCCATTATGATTCTTTCCTTCTTTTGGCATAGCAGATTCTTGCTATTGAGATTCTTTCATAGGATTGGAGAGTAATATTGCTTCTCTATCTGGGGTAGGTTCTCTACTCATCTGTGAATCTTCTTATGTTCTTTCAGCTTCGTGATCCAAGTTCCTAGTTCTAAGTAGCTTCGATCTATCCTCCTGTTCTGCAATCAAGTGTGCTATCCTCCTAGACATGAAATCTTTTAATTCCTTCTTTTTCTGTTCTAGGGCCTCCTCTTGTTTTCTTCTGGTCTGATCTTTCTCGATCCAGGTTTTTCCTAATAACATAGTAAACGACACATTGTTCTCAATGAATCTAAAAACCTCAAAATATTCCTTTGTCGAAGCTCCATGAGCACTCATAGATACCTGGATGAGTCTTCCACATAGGGTTATCAGCTTTCCCTGAATAATCCTATTCCTCCTAATGAAGGAGTCGTATCAAGATTTCCTAAATCTTCCCAAGTTCTTTTTGTCATGATATTTACCTGTGTTTCCTCATCCAGAACACATTCTATGTCAAAGTATCATATTCTTTCTTCTATGCATTCTTTTTCTTTGAAGATCTCTGATAAGTTGATATCTCTGTGATCATTTAGGGTTTCTTTCATTTGCAGTAGTACACTCTCTAATTTTGTCTGGGGTTCTGCAATGGTCTCAGTTTCGTGACCTTGCTCAAGGTTGTCTTGTCTCATGTTCATTCCATCAATCTTAGCAATCATTCTAGGGTAACCTAAAACTTCATGGTCCATAGCTTTACAACAAAGACAACTAGGTCTTCTTCTAGGGCATTCCTTAACAATATGTCCCAGTCTTTTGCAACTGTAACAAATGGTTAATCCTCTTTTTTTCTTAAATGATCCCCAACCTTTACTGTACTACACACTAGGATCATAGTAGCTAACCTGCAAATAATTCTTTCTAGGATCCTGCATCCATTTGTTAGTCCAAACATTCTTTCTATGCATAGGAATAACATATATTTCATTATTTCTATCAAATCTACTCATATCAAAACTTCTCTCTTCTAGTTGTGCCCTAGTTTTTAGTCTAGGATAACATTTATCAAACATACATAGATCCATACTCTTGAAACAAAAATTTCCACTAATCTTACTTTCAGCAGAGCACAAATCTTCCAGATCTAAAACTTTTCACTATTCTTACCTTTATCAGAGCACAAAACTTCAAGATCTTTACCTCTTTTCTTCGGATCTGACATCTCTTCTTAGCACAGAGCTTTATAGGTCAAGTAGAATATGGCACACTAAGGAAACAGATATACGCACAAAGATTTCTTTCTTTCCTTCAGTTCCCAGCAATCACAGTTTTATGTCTCGAAAACGGAACCATTTTTTGTCACAGTGGCAGACCCAGGGTTCAATGCTACAACAATACACCAACAAAACCCTAACTACTGGCTCTTTCGACAAAACCTGCGAAGCAGATGAAGTCTCACCCAAGGTAGAGGCAGAGGTGGTTGCAAGAGTCCGGTGTCTACAACCTTAGCTGGGACACAGATATGTGATTACAACACCTTAACAAAGCACTTAGCAGTTACAGTTCATTAATATTCAGCCTTAGTTTACAGTGCATATAAACCCTAACAATAGATCAATGCAGTATTTATACAGATCCAATAGATTCAAGTACTAAGCATGCCAACATAGGACATATATAGCATTTATTCACATTATTGAGCACTAAGCTACCATATTATATTCATCTAACATACATCAGCGCACTAATGATTTAACCACATAGACAAGAGAGCAACCATAAAGAACATAGCAATCACAATGCAGGATATACATGGTTCACTCCCACTCTAGGGCTACTTCCACCAAATCTTCTTCTTTATTTCTCTTTGTCGATCTTCTACATGTAAAGAGACATGATATCTTACTCCGCAAAGGACATGAGATCTGCGCACATCACTAGATCCTCCTTCCCTATAATACAACACAAAGCCTTCTGCAGTCTCTTATAATCACTTGCACTTAGCTCTGCAAGTCTCACACAGTATGCACAAAGCAATTGCAATTACCACTTGCACTTAGCAATTAACACTTAGCACTTAGTACACACTCACACTATGGCTCTTCTTACATCACCTAGCTATCTATTTATACATTAAAAAATGATCCTAAACATGGGTAAACCCATGGGATAACATACCTATTCATGTTACATAAGCCCAAAACCAAAAAAGCCCTAAAAAAGGGGTCGAGATCCTGCGATCTCTGCTTCGACTTGCGCTTCATCTTCGACATCCTATCCAAGTCCCAAAGTAGGTCAAACATGACCAAGGAGCCTCAAAACTTGTTCAAGGGCCAACACCCATGAAGCTTCTCACCTCATGATCATTTTTCGGCACTGGCCATTCCATAATGGCCTTTACCTTTTTTTGATTCACATATATTCCTTCACCGAAAATGATATGACCTAAATAGTGAATTTATTTCTATAAGAAAGAACACTTTGACAACTTTCCATACAATCTGTTCTCTCTAAGGCATGAAAACACCACTTGCAAGTGTTCCTCGTGTTCTCTTTCATTATTTGAATAGATGAGGATATTATCCAGAAGACCTGTACAAAGCGGTCTAAGTACTTTCGGAATACACCATTCATGAGGCTCATGAATACAATTGGCACATTGGTCAAACCAAAAGGTACTACGACGAACTCGTAATGCTCAAACCGAGTTTGAAATGTAGTTTTAGGAATGTCTCCTTTCTTAATCCTTAAATGGTGATACCCTAATCACAGATTAAGTTTTTGAGAAAACTGTTGTTCCTTTCGTTTGATCAAAGAGGTCATCTATCTGTGGAATTGGGTACCTATTTTTCATTGTAGCACAATTCAAGTCCCTGTAATATATACACAGTCATAAGAAACCATCATTCTTTTTCACAAAAATTATTGGTGCACCCCAAGGTGAGACACTAGGCCTTATTAGTCTTAAGTCAAGTAGTTCCTTCCACTGCATATGAAACTCAAAAAGTTCTGGTGTCGTCATCCTATACGGTGTCTTGGAAACTGGCTCTACACCATATTTTATCTCAATGGTAAAATAAATCTCCCTCTCAGGAGGTAACCCTGGTAACTCTTTTGGAAAAACATCATTAAACTCCGACAATACTGGATATTGTTCCAAGGAGGGTCCTTTCCCTTCATTGGCTGCTTCCACTACATATAATTGACAACCTTGTCTCATGCAACGTTTAACCTTCATGGTTGAGATAAAGCGTAGAGACACCTTCCTTCGTACACCATGGATCTCTAGTGAAATTCCTTGATCGTCAATACAATGAACCATTTTTGTGAAACAATCTGCCATAGCTCGATGGGATTCTAACCAGTCCATTCTTATGATTAGGTCATACATCCCGAGAGAAGTGAAGTACACCTTCAACCTAGTAGTAGACACTCTTAGGTCTTCTAGAAAATTATCAATGCAAGGTCCTACTGCTTGTTTTCCCCCCGAAACCATCTCGACTTGTTTAAAGTCATCGTGCTCGTAGGCTACCAACCCACACTTTTCTAATTTTATTTTTCTTTTTAATAATTTTTTTTTATATATAAACAACTTTAATCAAATCCTTTTAAAAATATATAATAATTTGAAAATACATAATAGTTGAATTTTCAACATCTTTTTTTTTAAATACTTTACTTCTTCAAAGTTATATATTTAGTTAACCTTGGACATGTAACAATCAACCAAATTACATTCAAAAATATGATAAAACATTTTCATTTAACTTATTTATAATAAAAAGATTCCATCATATATATTTAGTAATATTTTTCCATTATATATATAAAATATTCATTCAACCATGTTCCACTTATTTTAAAACACAAGAAAATCAAAATTTAACAAAATAATTAAAAGATTGCAATATGGACTCCATTATGTAAATTACATACCTGTTATTAGTCCGTTTTATAGGCATAGAGGGACTATAGAGATCGATAAAGCGTTGACGACATATTAGTTTGTCCTTTGACCGGAAATATTTGCACAATACCTATTGTTGGAGCTATGGAATTAAAAACATATATTTTTATATATTAAAAAGTAACATATATGTACTGATCTGATTGGCTAAGAGATTGGAGGTCTTATTGTCATCTTTGCTATTCCCAATGTAGTATATGGCAACATATCCAAACTTTTTCTCGTAGACAATATGTTTTAATCATATATTTTTTCTGTATATTGCTTGAAGGTCGATTAATGATGTCATTAGTTCGAATGTTTGTATTAGCATTTTCTACTACCCAAATATATTCGTGAGTTTTGATATGTACTAAGCATATTGAAATGTTTTCATATCCAAGATTTGTATATTTCTTGAAATTTATTGACACTTATTCCAAGATGCCTCAATAGGCCTGATAACGTAAATGTGTACATGACGCGACGTCCACCAACACCCCTAACAGCTTAAATGTTTATATACCACGAGGTCCTTAGACAGCCTGAGAGTCTTAAATGTTTATGTAAATATGGTTCTCGGAGTACATACCAGTTCAATAGCCATTGTATGTTTCATCCTTATTCTGCCATTGAAGCTACATACACTATTTACTGGTTCAGTGACTTCTTCTTCTTTGTTGGTTTGTTGGGTGCTGCCATTGTATGTTTCATCCTCGTAATCATTGAAGCTAGATACACTTTTTACTGGTTCGGTGAGTGGTTCTTCTTTGTTGGTTTATCGGTTGTTGTTTTTTGTTGTTTCACTCGCGATTCAACCTGCTCTTCTGCATTTCATCGTTTCAGAGTAAGTTTCGATGCCATAGTTTCATTTTGTATTCCTTGTTTGTTGTTCAGTGTTTGCATTTTGCAAGTAAGAATTTTTGCTTATTTGTAGTCGCATGTTCCTTGTATGTTTCCGGTTCCTTTTCTTCTTTGGCTGTAGTTTTGTAATCATTGGAGATACATATGTTGTTCACTGGGTCGGTGGATTTTTCTGGTTCATTGGTTCCTGGGGGTGTAGTTCAACCTCTTCGTGCTTTCTCGTTGGTTTGGTCCTTGCTAGTTTCTTTTCTTTGATTCGGTCTTACAGGGTTGGGGTGCAGCAGCGGTGGTTGGAGCTTTTCTTTTTTCTTTTTTTTTGGATTGTTATTGTTTTTTGGGGGCGCTTTATGGTGTTCAGCCTCGTGTTATTTTCCATTTTTGCAGAGGTTGTTATCTGTAATTATATGAGATTTTCCTGGTGCTCGAGTCCTTCCATGAAATAAAATAGTTGCATACAAAATTGTTGGAGGATTACATGTGAAGTTACAATATCCGTTGTTTTTTATTGGAATAAAGCATATGTATGCAACCTACATTTATAGACCATGTATGGTCAGATGTGCGGATATGACATGACATGTTATTTCTCCTCTACATAGACTAGTGTGCACACGATACAATTTGTGTTGTGATTGAGATATGATATGTGCAACAAAGATTCTTCAAGATTATATTTTCATGTCTAGAAGCATGTCTGGGTAGTTTGCCACGGAAAACTGAGAACTTGTATCGTGGGCACAAAAGTATGTGTAGATGATAAATAACATGGTTAAAAGGAATATTTGGATGAATTTCCATGGAAAACCATAAATCGTTTAGCTATGGCCATGCAATAGCGTGATATTTTCTGCCTTGTAATATATTTTGGCCAGGGAAAAAAGAATTAGACGTTTACAACCATGGATAGAGAAGCACAAATGTTCATTTTTTTTTCCTTTATAAACTATTCATTGAGTCAGTTTTTTTGTATCTACATATTGCTTGTTCTCCAGTGAATACCAGCTTCCATTGATGTTCATTGAATTTTGTGGGTTCCCACATTGAAACAAATAGAGAAGCTAGAGAAAGGGAGGGAGTCTTGACTACATCTGCTGAAGAAGATATAGAAAGGTGCATGCTTGTACTGTTGTTTCATATTGAGTTGTTTTTTATTTCATTTATGGTCTGTATATGTGTTAAAATAGTTTTGTTCCTTCCTACATGGTAAGTTATCTTGGTTACATACATTCCTTCCTACATACTAAGTTAGTTTATGTCTGTTGTTTTTGCGCTGCATTGTTGCATTTAAAGAAACAAAATCGTTGGACAGGACGAAGGACTCTTTGGTTGGTAAATAGACCTTTTTCTTTTTCTTTTAGATGTATTTTTTCATGCTAACTTGCCTTCATCTCGATTTCATCTTCGACGTTGCTGCCTTGGAAAAAACAGGTTGCTTGGACAGGGAGATGAATTCTTTTGTGCAGCAATAGAGGGTTCTGTGGTACAATCTTCTAAAAATTATACCAAGTGTGTCGGTAAATTAAATATACAAACCGGGTGGGAGCATATAATATTAGACTTGAAAACGATGAATTCGCAGTAATGGACCTTTCTGCACTCCCTGTTTCTACTTTTTCCATTTTCTATTATCCCTTTTGTTTTCTAATTCATCTGCTTAGTGTGGTTTCTGAAAATTCCCTCATGCGTCGGTTGGCAGAATAATGGACTGACATATGTGGTCCTGCTTCTACCTTATTCCATAGTTACCTGCTTTGTCGATTGCGGCTGTCGAGTTGGCAGGTTGAATATTTCTCCCCTGGCTTCTGGGGGTCTGCGATATACAGATTGGCCATGGTGACCCACAGTCATGCCCTGTTTATTGTTAAACATTTCTCGAGTTAAAAAATTAAGATGCATATAGTTTTATGGCTATTTGGTCCTTCCGATGGAAAATATACAATGCATATATTTGTTTAGTCCTGATGTTCATCTACACATGCTTGCATCAGAAAAAGTTGGATGAGTGAGATGACCATGAGTAGTCATTCATCCGAGACATCGGCAGACCAACAAGGGCAAAGGTAAAGATGCATACGTTGTGATCTTACTATGTTTACTAAACAAATTTCTTGAGCTATATATTCATTTATGGCATGGTGGATATGTTGATGCCATTTGCAATACATGGTTTCCAACTCGCAAGAAGTATCAACAAGTACAAGCGAAACGTCGAACATGCTGCATGTTCCACAGACCAAGAGATGTGGTTGAGAAACTATGGCTCCATAGTTCATGAATACTATTCATGTACTTGTAGCACAATACCAATCACTTTAGTTTTCCTATTCAAAAAATGTCATCAGGTCTAGAGTTGTGACATCCAAAGTACTGTCAATAGAGGGCTTGAACAACCGCCAAACTGGACAATTGTTCGTTGGGGACATAATGGTTGTCTATACCACCTACTTGGACAAGGAAAACAAAAGTAGATCCATTATGCATGCTGATATGACAGAAAAGGACACCATGACGACAATCACGCTCACTGTTCCTCCACAACTTGTCTAGAAACATGCAGAAAATATATTGTTGCGTAATTGGATATCCATTACAAATTTTAATGTATTGCCCAAAACAGTGTATGACCGTGGTGATTGTGATCGAATTATTTTACTCAACCAAACAAGCATTGTGGAAAAAATTCCTGCTATTTGTTTAGAATATCGCTTCCTCCCAGACTCGACTATCATGCAGCTTGCACAAAGCACTGATATTCACCCAATCAGAATGATTGGGGTTACTGTTACACTGGCAAGAAAATTTGGGTCGCAACACATTCTCCATATAAAGGATGGAGAGTCGGACAATGACAAGGAAATGGTATCGCTTTTCATATTCAGTTTTGTTCTTAACTTTCGCGTCTACATATATGTCGGATAAGTTACACAAATATTGCACTGTTCCATGTTGCAGCTACAATTGTTCGATACGTATTCAGATTTGTTTTCGTCAATGGAACAACAATTGTGTAGAGGGCAGATTCCACTTATGTTGTTCAAAAATATAACAAAGAAGAAGGATGCTAGAGAAAGGATCTTTCGGACAACCCAGGCAACATTTGTAATAGAGTTGCGAGCAGATATAGTAGAGGATCTGGAGAAACTAGCTAGCTCTACAATTGTTGTGCATATACATCCACAAAATCATCATCACTCTGCTTATAGAAATAGCCTTCAACAAATTTCCACACCTGTTTACTTTTTCTTTTTTGTTTTAAAGGGGAGGGGAGGATGCAGTTGTGTATTATATTGTTCAATTTATTAATCCCTTTTCTTGTGTTGCCAGGTTGAAAGTCTTTTAGTTGCATCCAATGTGTACTCGACCCCCTTTGAGCCTGTATGTGAAAAATGTTATTATGTTGCTTCTTCCTCCGCTTTGATAAGTGATGATACGATTGATTGTCTGCAATGCAGTGAAAAATGTCCATATATTTATGGACATTGCGTCTATGATGTTATCCGAACCATGGGCAACACAATTGTGTAGTGTTCGGTTAGGCAGCCTCTGTTACAAAATTTTCTTCCTGAATTGGCAGAGTTGTCGTATGAAACATATCTATAGAAAAAGGAAAGTAGTGTCTATATGTTTTGATAGCTTTAGATACAGAGAAAATTCACCCTAAATGCAGACAATGCAATTTTGCATATCGACTGAAGAAGGGAAAAAACAAAATTTAAATCAAACTTTGGAAGGAAACGAAAATACCTCATGTGTCTCTGTAATATTTGTTCAACATCCATATGAATGTTCATTTAAAGAGAAAAGGAATTCACCGACGTCTTTTCTTTGTATATCAAATTGTTTGGTGCAAAGGTCGATGGGTTCTGCTCAATGGAACCTTCTGGAACTTTCTTTTGGCTTGTTTAAAGTATGGTTGGTTCTTGGTTATCTGGTTTGTCTGTCAATTTGTATACCGTGGAACTCCATCTCTTCTTTGGAGGACACAGAACAATATAATTGAATTTTTTTGGCCAGCTAGCATGCAGATCCGCCTGATAATTTCTATGGTGTTGTGACGCAAATGTACTATGTGACTTGTTTTGGCAAATTTCCTTGATCGATGAAATTGGTCAAATTATTTTTGTGAAATAATTTGAAATCAACGAATATATAGTGTGTGAAGTCAAATTGTCCTATCATACCAACAAGAGGCTATTAAAATTCAAATTGATCGTTGTTTTCTCAATTTTTTCTTATTCGATGAACTAGGTAAAATTAATATCCTGGAATAATTTGAAATCAATGAATATATACTGTGTGGAGTGAAATTGTGCTATCATATGAATAAAAGGGCCTTAAACTTCAAATTGGTTCTTGTTATGCTTGTGGTGATAGAATTTTACAAAAAAAAACTTTTGTTTCCTTCATTTTTTTAAAAATAAGCAATTTAACATCCTTTAATAATTTAATGTAATTCACTTGTACAATAACAATAGTTAATATTAATATTTTAGTATCTGAAAATAATGTTTTTTAGCTGAAGTTAGATAGGATGAGCATTTCTAAACAATTCCAATCTTGAAACCACCAGACGTGGAATCCGCAAGTCCACCTGTCAATTTGTATATCGCGGAAATCTGGGTGATATTTGCAGGACATCGAACAAAAGAGGTTCAAATTTCAGCCCACCAGGCCGAGAACCCGCAATCCAAAAAGTGCCCAAGTATGGAACAAGGGATCTACATATGCTCTATAAAATCTCTTGTCCATACTTTCTAAAAGTACATGTTTACTATGTATTGCTCGTTTGTTGGAAAAATTTTATATCAGTCACCTGACCAGATTGTACAAACTTTCTCGTTTAATTAAATTCTGCAATAACAAAAAATATTATTAATAATTTAGTATTGAAAATCATGTTTTTAGATATGTTAGATAGTTGATATGGATTAGTATCTGTAAACAATGGCAAACTTGAACCCGCTAGCCCTCAAGTCCATCTGTCAATCTGTATATCGCGGAACTCGAGGGCTATTCGGAGGACAAGGAACAATGAAAACTACAATGTTGAGTCACGCAACCCATAGGTTTGTTTGTCAATTTGTAAATAGCGGAGATGTGCCTCGTGTTTGTACAGTGTGGAACAATAAAGGCCTAATTTTTAGCCCGCGAGCCCCACAGACCCGACCAAAAAAAATCGCTAGATATGAAATTCATACAAGATCGCTACAAGACAATAAAATTGCAATGTCCAGCCAACCAACTCGAGTCCACCTGTCCACTTGTATATCGCGGAAGTCTGGGTGCTATTTTTAGGAGACGAAAAAATAGAGACTCTATTTTTGGCCCGCCAGGCCACGAACAAAAAACTGTCTAGGTATTGAATGAGGGATCCGCATATGTTGTATAAAATCTGATTCCATAGTTTATATAGAGACAATGTCCACAACTCCGCGTGTCAATTTGTATATCGCGAAAGTCTAGGTGCTATTTGTAGTACACTGAACAATAGATACTTAATTTTCAGCCTGCCAGTTCGCGAACCCGCGATCCAAAAAGTGCCGAAGTATGGAATGAGGGATCTGCATATGTTCTAGAACAATGTTTTTGTACAATGCGGAACAATAGAGGCCCAATTTTCAGCCCACCAACCCCGGAGCTCCTTATAAAAAAAAATCGCTAAATATGAAATTCATACGGGATCTCCGCATATGCTGTATAAAATCTCATTCCATACTTTATTTAGAGACTATGTTCACAAGTCCGCGTGTCAATTTGTATATCGCGGAAGTCTAGGTGCTATTTGTGGGACATAGAACAATAGATACTTAATTTTCAACCTACCAGGTCGCGAACCCGCGATCCAAAAAGTGTCGAAGTATGGAATGAGGGATCTGCATATGTTCTAGAAAAATGTGTTTGTAAAGAACGGAACAATATATGCCCAATTTCCAGCTCGCTAGCCCCAAAGCCCCCGATAAAAAAAAAACTCTAAATTTGAAATTCATACAGGATCGCTACGGGAGAATAAAAGTGAAATGTTCAGCCAACCAGCCCAATTACACCTATAAATTTGTATATCGTGGAAGTCTGGGTGCTACTTGTAGGAGACAGAACAATAGAGACTTTATTTTCAGCGCGCCAATCCGTGAACCCGCGATCCAAAAAATGCCTAAGTATGGAATGAGGGATCTACATATGTTGTATAAAATCTCATTCCATACTTTATATAGAGACTATGTTCAAAAGTCCGCGTGTCAATTTAATATCTCGGAAGTCTAGGTGCTATTTGTAGGAGATGAAACAATAGATACTTATTTTTCATCCCACCAGGTCGCGAACCCGCAATCCAAAAAGTTCTCAAGTATGGAATGAGGGATCCGCATATGTTCTAAAACACTATCAATTTGTATATCACGAAAGTCTGGGTGTTATTTGTAGGAGATGGAACAATAAAGACTCTATTTTCAGTCCGTTAGGCCGCAAGCCCGTGATCCAAAAAATGCGTAAGTATGGAATGAGTGATCCACATATGTTGTATAAAATCTCATTCCATACTTTATATAGACTCTATGTCCACAAGTCCGCGTGTGAATTTGTATATCGTGGAAGTCTAGGTGCTATTTGTAGGACATGGAAGTCTAGGTGCTATTTGTAGGACACAGAACAATAGATACTTAATTTTCAGCCCGCCATCTCGCGAACCCACGATCCAAAAAGTGTCCAAGTATGGAATGAGGGATCTGCATATGTTCTAGAACACTATCAATTTGTATATCACGGAAGTCTGGGTGCTATTTGTAGGAGACAGAGCAATAGAGACTCTCTTTTCGGCCCGCTAGACCGCGATCCAAAAACTGCCTAAGTATGGAATGAGGGATCCACATATGTTGTATAAAATCTCATTCCATACTTTATATAGAAACTGTCGACAAGTCCGCGTGTGAATTTGTATATCGCGGAACTGTCGGTGCTATTTGTAGGACACAGAACAATAGATACTTAATTTTCAGCTCGCCAGGCCCCAAACCTGTGATCAAATGTAATGTTCACCCAAGCAGCTCGTAGGTCCTCCTAACAATTTGTATACCGTGGAAATCTGGGTGCTATTTGTAGGACATAGAACAATAGAGATCCTTTTTTAGCCCGTGAGGCCGCCAACCTGCGATAAAAAAAGTTCCTAAGTAAGGAATGACTCTTTTTTATATTGCTCGTCTGTGGAAATAATTTTATATCACTTGGTCGACTAGATTGTGCAAACTTTCTCGTATAATTAAATTCTACAATATAAATATTTAACAGTAATAATTTAGCGCAGTTCAAGTTCTGAATTTGTATATCGCGGAATTGTCAGTGCTATTTATAGAGCGCGGAATAATAGATGCCCAATTTTTTTCATGCTAGACCAAGAACCCCTGATCCAAAAAAGTGGCCAATTATGGAATTAATAAGGAATCGCTAAGGACAAAAAAAATGCAATGTTGAACCAACCAACCCACAAGTCCGCATGTCAATTTGTATATGGTGGAAGTGTAGGTGCTATTTGTAGGACATGGAACAATAGAGGCTCAATTTTCCGCCCGCCAGGCCGAGAACCATCGACCCTTCACGTGCCCGGGGTATATCTTCGCCCGACCGCTTTTCATACTTTGGTATTTCTTGGAATCGGTTTCGCCATTGTTGCTTCCTTCATACTTGTTTCCAGATATGCAATAATTAATCTTTAATGCTAGTATCCATCCTACAACAACCGTTAAAATTGTCATTAATGTCTGGAAGTCCGGAGAAGATTTGTCATTAGTACGAATTAAACTAATATTTGCCCACAAGCATGTTATCCTTTCCAAGTATTCATTTCAAAGGCCATGCAATATTTTTTTTTTGTGCACCAACGGGTTGGTTCTTTTAAGAAATTTCTGATTCTTAATCTCTTTTCACCGTCACCGCCACGTTCGCACTTTTTTCTAATTGTGCAATTAGTGAGCTATGATGGTCACAGCTCATTCCGCACGAACCCTAGAAATTGTCATTGATCAGCGAAAGGCTCGAGGAGATATTCCATTGATACGCATTAAACCATAATTTGTGGAGGCTTATATTATCCCTCCCCGATTTTCATTTCAAACATCGTCTCGACCAAACGGAAATTCTAAATAACTTCTGGCAGCAGTTCTCTCCACACATAGTAAACACATTGGCGCATAATGGCTAGAGGTTCCACTATTCCAGGGCATATTCTTACTATTCATCTCCCTTCGCCCAGGAGTAAAAAAGGAGATGGTCCCTTGGTACACCAAGAGATATATTTCAAGCCAAAAAATTCCATTGCAACCCTGGTTGGTCAGAGAACCTGCCCAGTTGCAGTCATTGCTATCATAGAAGTTGATGCCATGAATTTTGAGCCAGAAGAAGATGATCTGATGGACGATGATACGACAATGGATGATGGCAATGCAGAGAATCTTCCCACTGCTGCACCCAAATTGAAATCAACCATAACAAACGGACCTTTCCGGCTCAGTGACACAATCATGACAACACCAAAAGGAGTTTCAGAAAAGAAACTGACGGTGAATGCAACAACCACTTTGCACTGTGAAAGTAGGAATTCCAGAGTTCCAAATTAGTTTGTTCTGGGCAGAAGAGTTTCAGTGTAAAGAAATAGTATGTTGATGCTCCCAGAGATATATTTCAAGCCAAAAAAATATTGTTTAACATTTTCGGGCATTAGGTCCAAAACTCTCGCTCCTGCCATGCATTTTCCTACTAGTCATCTCCTTTTGCCCATAATGGACTAATTTGGGCCTCTGCAATTGCACGTGCAAGCTATGCTACTGAATTTTTTTGGACTATACAGAGGCGGTTTCAGCTGAGGGCTATTCCACTTGCCCTGCAACCATTTTCGTCTTCTTTCTAAGGAAAAACTTCTGAAAAATATCAATTTCAGCAGAGGATGATTTATTGACGAGAAAACTCCAAGGATCTTGCATATTGCAGAACCCATGTCTGTGTTTGTCACAAATACCTTCAATTTTTTGGCTCGAAGAACTGGGTCCAATTTCTAAGCATATATGTACAGTACTTGGTGTTTTTCTTATTTTTTTATTTTAAATGGATTTGCTATTAAAAAAAATTGCCTTCCACTCTTCGTTGTTTCCTCTTTTGTGGTTTTAATGCATGTTCTAATTGGCATGGTTTGGTGCTCTCGTACTTCTTCGATCTTGTGTTTACTAATACCAATGTACAATGTTGCAGCAAAATTGTTATTCTTGTTTCTAGACATGCAATTATTAAGTTTTAATGCTAACAACCCATAATGAAATAAGTTTAATACTTGATTTAATATGTTGCACTGATGGTAGAATGTATCAAGAACACATTTACACACACATGTTCCAATAAAATATAATCTTCCACAAAGCATTTGCTGGAAATTAGCAGAAAAGAAAATTTAATGGTTAAGTTGATATGTTACAGTCATGGAATAATGTATCAAGGACATAGATGCAGGCATACGTTGCAATAAAATGTAATCTTCAACAACGCATTTGCTGACAATTAGTAGATCATGGTTTTGCAACGATGGCTCTTCTTTGAAACCAATTCGCGCTTACGAAAACTGTCTTCCGCCTCTCTATTTTCCCACTCTTTTATTCCCTCTAGTTTCTCTTCCTGGCTACTTAATTGTTTTTTTCCCGACAATGCGTTGCTCCAGAGCTTCACGAATTCACGCGTTTGCATTTTGAATGACTGCTTCCCCTTTCTTTAAATTGAACGTCTAATGTTCCCTGTCCCATAACTGGCACCCAGAGTTTCGCCATATACAAGTTGACAGGAAGACTTGCGCGTTGGTCGGGTCAACATTGCAATTCTACTTTTCCATGACCTCCAAATAGCATTTGGAGCTCTGGTATATACAAATTGATAGATATTCAAAATTGCAATCGTTCTTATATCATATTCTTTTCTGTATTATGGTCCACCTATCATGCCCTTTTTTATGTTGCACATTTTTGCACTGAAAACTTTCGTGAAATACAATTTAACCATCAGGTCCTCACATATTTAGTGGAACTATTGTCACCCCATTTTGAAGCCCATTTGTATGCTTTCCCTACTTCGCATTTGTTCGAATTTCTTTGGCGAATCGTCGGTTTGGTGGGTTGAAGAAATATTCAGTTCGTCGTCGTTGTTTCCTGTATTCGCGCCCCTTTGCAATTAGCAATTGGCAATTATGTATAAGATCTTATTTCCACGTATGCAATTAGCAATTTCCCTGTTCCATACTTAGCCACTTTGGTGGAATTCCACAAATATACAAGCCGATCACTCAACTGCCCCATCATGATCTCTTCCGTTTTACACATTTTGCACTCAAAAATTCCGAAACATGAAATTTCATCGTGCAACACTCGGTTGTCCTGACTATCCCCATAACCCTTTTTTGAATCCCGTCCAAGCTCTTTTCAGAGCTTTCCATTCTTTCCTTGCTCTCCGCCCTCTCCGTCACCTTCGCACTTGTCTATAATAAAATAAAATAAAATTATATATATATATATACATATATTCTTTCTAAATATGGAATCACTGGCATTTAATTATAACAAGTCATCATGTAGAAACCGTATATATTGTCTTTGATGGGCGAAAGACTCGAGGACATATCATATTCATGCGCATTAAATCAAAAAAAATTGGCGGATTATATTATCCCTTGCGAGTGTTCATTTCAAAATCATGAAATCTCGTTCACACGCGGTGCCCTTCGCACGTTCACAAAGCCTCCATTCCTTAATTTCTCTTCGTCGTACCCACCACATTCGCATTTCTAAATATACAATAAATAAATTTTGCTGCTAATAGTTAATCATGCACCACCAATACAGGTTGTCATTAATCAATGAAAGGCTCGATGAGCTTTCCCATTCACAAGCATTTAACCAAGATTTAGAAAAATGTTACATGATTCGCTTTAACAATTCATTTAAACCATCATATGCAACAAAAAAACCTTCTCATAAACCTATGGCATCATCTCGACACCAAATCTGTGGAGATACAGTGAACACCTTCGGGTATGAGGACCATAAATTCCACTGGTCTAGGGCATTTTCTTATTACTCAACCCCTACCGCAGAGAACCAAGTAATTTTGACCTCCGAGATTGCTCATGCAGGCTGTGTCCTTGAGGTTTTTGACAGTAAGGACTTGGTCTCTTGGTGCGCCGATAAGTTTATTGAAGAGCAAAGAATTATTTCACTACACGATGACTCTTCTATTTATTTTTCACTTCAGGTCTTCCACCAGATGCTGAAATTTCCTGAGCCAACATTGACATTCAAAGGAGAAGATTGCAAATAGTTCCTAGCAAAGCATAATAACCGATTGGACCTCTTGCCCCATTTTTTGGAAAGGCAGAATATAGTTCTTGAATGTATTACAAGTATGTAGGTTAGTTCATTTAGAAATCCATTTCGGGAAATTGCCTGGTTGTTTACAAGAATAACGAGACATGAGTCCACAAGTACTGTTTCCCGCATGGCTCTTTATATTTTGTATTTCACAGTCAATGAACAAGCCCTTTTTGATTGGGGCAGGTTAATTTCCCATGAAATCTCTTCCCAATTGTCAAGCTACAAAAGGGAAAAGAAATTTTATATGTCATCCTATTTAGTTTTTGCAATAGCACATTCTTGTCAATTTACACAACTGTCTTTGTCCAAAAAAGTCAACTGCGAATTCCACCTAGTAACGTTCTAGTACCAGGCCTTGTGGAAGCACAAGGCTTCCCACTGTTTTTATGAGGTTTTTAATGGCTTCATGTCTATTTTCAAAGTTTTGTTGTTAGGAGAAAATGCTCCCGTCATATATGAACATGAAACTAGTTTTTTGGACAATAAGGGGACACTCCAACATTTCGATAATTACACTGTCATAAGAATTTTTGGCTCCACGGAACAACCCGCTCTCCTTCCATTTCACGTTATGGACATAATTTTTATTGCAAAAGTAGCACGTCAATACAACTATTGGTTCCATCTATTCCAAAGGAAGAAAAAAAAAACAGTTCATTCCTCTGCCTTGGAAAATAGGGAAGTTTGTCTTGAAAAACGTCAACAAAATTGACGATTTTGCAACACATTTTAGCATCTTCAACCTCAGATATGTTGAATACATAAGAGGATTCGACCCCTATGATATTTTTAGAGAACATTTACAATCACTTGGCCTCAACGATTGTTTTGTAAATAAACACCTGCCCAAAAACATAGACAGTGACGGTCCTTCCTCTGATACCGACGACGTAGAGACAGTGCAAAGCTGCACTAAATTGTACACGCAACAGGGGAAAGGACCCAATGAAAAGAGTGCTCAATCCACAAATACCACTCCAAAAAGTACGACATCCCACAACATCCCTCCAACGACCCATCACAACAACAAAGAAACCCAGATTTCTTCAAATGGAGGAGGAGATAACGACCCTCCTCACTCTAAAATTGATAGTTCTCACAAGCTTCGAGTAGAGAAGAAGAGAAAAAAAAATGTGGGTCAGGTAAAAGATCTAGAAATTCAGAGTCAAAACATGGAAGTTGACACTGATATGGATGCCATGTTCCCCTTCCTTGATCAACCCCAAGACGACATCTACCATAGCCATCCAATGGACATATCTGTTACCCAAAATTTTGACAAAGATGAATCTTTCGTGTTCCAGAGCGTTGTTTTTGATAGTCGAAACAAAATATTGATATTTGAGAAAAAAAATGTTATAAATATCAAAAGAAAATCTCGTTCAGAGGCTGACGTTGCCAACATGCAGTTGTCCCGAATCTGTCAACTTCACACCGCGACCGGAGAAACACTTCATGATTCCATTGGATGCATCAAGATCCAAAATGCCAAACTGAAGGACCGAGTCAAGGAATTGGAAGACGCTTTCATTCCTATGCCATTGCTTGTCGATCCTTTGGCAATAGCCATTCCTGGCACCCCTGCACCCAATGTAAAAGCATCCTCCACCCTGCTCGCATCATGTAAAGGATATGTGGAGAACAATATAAAAAAAAGAATGGAATTGGTTACCCAGGCATGGAAAAGATCACAAACCATCGCTTCCCTTGGAACTAGAGCACATACCTTGCTCGAGCTTTTGCAAGCCAAATTAAAAGATGAAGAAAATTTATTTTCAAGTTTCTTGTTTTGAAGCAAGATTGTCAACAATATGGAAGAAACAAAAAGAACATAAGAAGATCTTCCATACAAAAACTAGATCGGCCAATTGAATGCATGTTGGAAACAAAAGGTAAAGAACCTCCATCTCATTGTTCAGTCATGTGAACAAGCCATACCGAAGAAAGATAAATTATTCACAAAACTGTCAAATATAGACTTAACAGGGAAAACCAACGACTTCCAAGACCCCCTCTTAATCGCAAACTACTTTCTCTTAACCAGGAAAGAGTTTGATAAACAGGTTGCTATGTTGAATACCTTGTCTCTAAAAGAGTTTTACATCGTCCTTCAATTTGATCAAGCTCACGTCCATGACTGGCTAGTCAAATATGCAGTATAAAATGAGGAAATTCATCAGGCTCTCTCTAATCTTTCTATCGACTTCCAGGAATTAGAAAATGATTTTTTCAACATCAAAATCCAGAATGAGATCAACGTCGCCCCAATGAGAATATACATTGAAGAATGGGTCGAAAGACAATTGAAACAAGCCGCCAACGAAAGACAATAGGCAGTTCCCGGCATTCCAACAGTCGTGGAGAACATCCTTGAAACCACAGTTGTTGCCGACATCAATGAAATGGCAGCCGCAAGAAAATAGCCAAAGCGCTCATATGTACCCTCACTGTAAGTTTAGTCATCGCATCTTTCTTTGTTTCTCAGCCCGGTTATTCCACTTTCTTAAATATAGATGTATAGGCAAACACTTATACCTTTCCATTTATTTTCTTTTGCATCTATTGCACTCTATCTTCTTTCCACAATCCTGTTTCTTGTACATATTTCTCTAATGGTCTGCGGGAGCCCCAATCCCAGTCTACATGACAGATGCATTGAAATTATGGTTTATATGTAACGGACTTTAATATTTTGGTATATTTCAAAATTTGCAGTAGTATGTAACAAACTTTGATTTTTTGACATACTTGAAATAAAAAATGCATTTAAATTTTTATATGTTACACACTCTATTCTTATCTTTCCGCATTCTGTATAACAAATGCATTTGTTTTTTAATATGTTAGACTTTTATTCTTATTCTTCAGCAGTCTGTATGGAAAATGCATCTACTCTTTTATATGTTACACACTTTTCTTTTTTTATATATTTTAAAATAAATGGAGTTCAACAATGCAAGCGTCATTTACATATACCCCATGTTCACAAATGCATTTAAATTTTTATATTACTTATCTCCTATTAATTTTATGTCATTATATATTTTTATCTTTCACCAGTCCATATGGAAAATGCATTTAAATTTCCAAATTTAATCTTGCACTGTCAACAAATTTTTTACTTATATATACTTTCAAAAAAATTAGGTTTGCTATATACTTTCAAAAATTAGATGTTATTGTGCCTGTCGACTCATTTACTTTTGCCCTATTTTTTGTGATATACATTTTGCACAACATTTCCCTCATATACATTTTGCACTAAACATTTTGTTTCATTTACAATTCGATCTCATTTTCCACAATTTGTTTTCTAACCTCCTTGGCAGGGATTGCGCTACAACGTAGCCTTGTTTAATCATGGTAATATCATTATGTTTTGAAAAAAAAAAAATTTAACATTTGTATTTGTATTTGTATTTGTATTTCCATAATTACTAGGACTTCTTGACTAAACAATATTAAAAAAAAATGGTAATATATAATATATTTATTTTATTATTTACATCATTTCCATCATCATAAAATATTTCCTACATCTTGTTCCTGGATTTTTATGGTTTTTTTTAAAGTAATTCAAAGTCTAGGTTTATTTAATATCATTTTTCTCTCAGCACACATTAATTCAATGTTTTTCCCAATATTCTATGTACATCTTTCAATTTCAGTGCAAGTTCTTTATTTTCCACCGAAATTTTATGTAAATATTTTCAATCCCATAAGATTGAAAGGACGCATATTTACTAACTATTTTATTTATATGTCGTTGTTATTTTCATTTTGGATATATTTATATCTCTTTGTAATTAACTTGTTTTTGTTTAATTATGATAACTTTATCTAAATTTAGAATCTCCTTCCTTGTAGCTTAGCACTTGGTCTCGGTCTTGGGTGTTGAATTGTGTTTGGTGCTTGGCTCGACATTCGGTTTAAATGCTTGATAGCTTGGGGCTTAACTTGGAGGTTAGGTCACGGGATCAATATTTCTATCACGATTTGGCTCGCGGTCGATAGTTGGAGATTGACCTCAGACCCAATTTTTCGAGAAAAAAATTCAGAATGAGGTTGGGTGAGGCCCACTCGCCCCTCTCCCGCTCTCATATCCTACCCCGTCCCTTCTTACTCACGCAACACGCAATAATCCTCTCAACCGCCTCTTTCTCTGCAACATCCATGGCCGCCAATCTTCTTCATCACGGAAGTAAACCTTTCCGGTGCTTCTCTGCAACAACCATAGCCGCCAGGCTCCTCGTGCATTGTCTTCTTTGCGTTCTTTGACATTACGTTGGAAAGCTCGAAATCTCGTGTCTGGGCGTTGCCTTGGCATTGCTTTGGCGCTGACAGTTTGATAACAGCCTCAGTTTGGTTGTTGTAGAGCGCTCAGAGATGAAGAACCACGCGGAGGAGTGATTTAGCAGTTCATGTAGATGGGTAACTGCCTCAGTTCTTGTGATGGGAAAAACTCCACTGTGTCAAATCCTAAGCCTCAGCGCCCCACTCCGCCAGAATTGGCTAAAAAGGTGACAAGTCGCCCCGTCCCACAGAACGCCTTCAGCCAGATCAACAGTTCGTCCCAGCCCCTGAAATCCTCGAAAATTCTACTCAAGACAAGCAGGTGGTCGTCCATGAGACCCTGCACGATGACATAAACTGGGATTTGAATTTGCTATAGCCCGTTAATAGACGATATCATGGCTTTAATATGGAGCGAAAGAAAACAGGGAGGAGGCGTGTATTTGTTCAAATAGACACAGGCAGTGTATTCAACATTGAACTAGACAGAGAAGACAATGCACACACTAAAAAGAAGATGCAGATGGCCTTGAATGTACCTATTGAAGAAAGTTCTCTCACATTTGGAGACACAGTGTTGACGAATGATCTGAGTACAATGCAAAACGATGCTCCTCTTCGTCTTACGAGAAGCTCACTGCAACGCAGTTCTTCTACACCTTGTTTTCCTCCAATTGTTGATGGTCAGCTGCAAAGAGATAGAAGTGGGCCTGTTGAGATTGTGTTAGGAAGGTACTGCCGAAAAAATAAGGACGTGGTTAAGGCAGTTGAGAGTGGTGCAAATCCAATCCCTATTCGAGGTGGCCTTGGCTGGGTTTACTATTTTAGAAATTGCAGAGGCGAAAGTGTTTCTATCATAAAACCAACAGATGAGGAGCCCTTTGCTCCCAACAATCCAAAAGGCTTTGTTGGCAAAGTTCTGGGGCAACCTGGTTTAAAGAGATGGGTTAGAGTTGGAGAAACAAGTATTAGAGAAGTTGTTGCATACCTTCTAGATCATGATCATTTTGATAATTTTCCCCCTATTGTTCTTGTCAAAATAACACATTCAATTTTTAATGTAAATGAAATGACTACAAGTAAGAAAGAACATAAGAGACAGACTGTCAGTAAGATTGCATCATTTCAACAGTAAGATTGCATCATTTCAACAGTTTGTCCCACATGATTGTGATTCCAATGACCATGGAACATCTAGTTTCCCAGTGGCATTTGTACATAGGATTGATGTAACAACCAAAATTGGATTGCTCTGCTCAACAAGAAAATATGGCGAAGAGATTTGCAAACACTTTTTGTGAAGTTGGTTTTGGTGGGAATTGTATTGCACATAATAAATAAGATCGAAGAGTTGGGTAGGGTTTGGGATTCACATAACCGCACTGGTTCCTTTGTATATGAATCTCCTTCAATTGTTGGTCATCCTAGAGATTACGTGGTTTAATTTATTTCCACTATCTTGGTCATCTCTGAGTTTTTCCAAGCCATGGAGAAGTTTGGGAAAGCGAACCACGCAAAACACACGTAAGAAAAAGGATTTTGAAATTTATATCGCGTGTGTTAAGAGATGGTTTAATTTATTTCCACTATCTTGGATATCGCAGAGTTTTTCTAAGCGTTGTAGCAGTTTGGATAAGCGAACCACACAACATACAGGTAGAAAAAGATCCTGAAATTTATATCGTGTGTTAAGAGCTCATCAGAGTCATAGTCTGCCTCCTTTCTTTCTTGATACTAGTATTGTATTGAATTTTTTTCTAAAGACAGGCAGTCATCTTCTTCCCCGTCAGAAGTCACATTTCCGGGTTTTCTTGATGTAGCCCTGGTTTCTATCTGTATCTTAGGTTTTATTTCAGCATAGCTTTTATTTCATCAAAAAGATTTCTTGTGTTTTATTTAATAGGGTTTTTAAGACAAGTTTGTGAGTTTGTTTCGATCTGCCATTTTGGTATTGTCAGTGACTCCTTGTGGTTTGCGATTAGGCCAAAAGTCATTTCTTGGTCTTTACTTGTAGTCATTTTCCCATTTTTTTCTTTACAAGAAAAGAAAATAAATCATTTTCAAGTTTCTTGTTTTGAAGCATAAAACAATTAAAAAAAAAATATTTCATTTCTTTGTTTGGTAAAGTAGTTTAGGTTAATTGTTGCATTTATCAAGGAAAAATAAAGTTTTCTTAAGTTATTTATTTGAATGTTAAGGACACTAAGTAGCTCGTAGTCGAGCGAAATATTGTTTTAGGCATTTCTTTTCAAAGATCTAAGAAAAATAGTTCCGAAAAGTTTGGTGAAAGAGTTTTTGACAAATCTTTACTTGTGAAGAAGAAGTAGTTTGTTTTCAGTTTCATCTTTTGCTCTTCTCTTTCGTCTCTTAAAGAACATCACTGATTTCACTTCCATTTCTTTTGACTTAAGACAACCACTAAAATTAATGCTTAATTAAAAAGTTACTATACTTTGTGTTCATAGGATCCATCAATGTAGTCTAGGCTAGAGCCTTGATTTAGGATTGGAGATGAAACTCTTCAAGGCTACAAAAACAAACATAAGAGTCTTTGCTAGGGAGTGCTTGAAAGTCCAGTAATTGTGAAAGTTATCCGGGACCCCCCTCTAACACAGGGGCTAAACACGAGATCACATGTGGAAATGTAGCAGAGATAACCCCTCCAAAGCCAGACCAAGCGTAGTGGGGAACACATATAGATGGCTTATCTTGGGATTTTGTTAATCGCATTTGCCATGGAGCTTAGTGGGTCTCGAATCCATTCGAGGTCCTCAGTCGTCTTCCAGAACACTTGCTTTCGATACCCTTGATAGGTTTTGGGCTTGATACCCTGCTCATTGCGGTCCACCCGATTGTCGACTGTACCTGCCTGGTGATTGTTCACGCACTCGCAACCTAGTTGCCTTTATCTTAGTGACTTACACATGTGATTGCGGGGGTATACCGCGGTACCTAGGGAAAACATCGGGCCACACTTTGCAGAGTATACCCAGAGGGTTCTTCCGTATTCAAGTTGCACTTGCACCAGTATGTTTCTCTAGTGTTGACTGTTGTAACTGTTCTTCCAACAAGCTAGTGATCTGCTTGTCTTATCTCATAGGAGATTTTTCTAGTGTGTGATGGTTTTTAAAAATGATTAATAGAAAGCCCTAGTGTGTCATTGATCTTCTCACACAGTGGAGAATCGGGATCTTTGTTGGTCGCTAAGGATTTTGGGCCTACCGCTGGTTGATCTCGAGCCACCCCCGCCACTGCTAAGGCAAAAACTAGACCAGCAAGGGTCTTTTGAGGCAACCGGGTTACATGAAACTGTGCCCAACTCATCTCTAAGAGGAGAACATTTGATTCTGGAGGAACCAATTATTTCTAACCTCGGAGTAGAAGCTCTTGGTCCGTATAAAGCTCCAATCACTGATCTATCGGCACCCATCGTCAACCAGGTTCGACCTTACGAGCGTCAGGTAGTGTCACAAGCAGCGATGGAAACAAATGTTGCTACTTCTTCAGGGAATAATCATATTTCTTCTATGGTTGTCACTACAGGGGGTGTTCCACCTCTTAACTAACCGTCGTCAGTCCGGGCCACTATGGTCTCGACTGCCTCTACCTCGGGAAATGGTCTGATTCCGTTTATGGCGGTGATCACTGCTCTGTTCACCCAGAGTGCGACAGGCCCTCCATTCTCATATGGGATGCCTGGATTCAGTACAAGCACTGTACTTTCCTACTCCACTCTATAAAATTCATGTCTCGGGGTAGAGAGCTCTAACGCTCCTCTGCAAGGATCCATGGGGGGCACTTCAGCTCTCTAAAATGCTTTCCCTTATGGAGGGGGTCATATACCTCCTTCATCCCCTTCGTTCGGTGGTGCTCACTAGCACTCCGTCGGGCCGAACGTAAACTATAGTTCATTTGGAGCAGGGAGTCAAGGACTTCCATCTTATAACATGTTGGTTGGTTCGACATCGTTCTCTTTATTCGACGCGCTTGGTAAAAATTCTTTCTCGTTAGTTTCCATCTCGGTCAAGGGAAACCCCGGTTATGGACAACAAAATCCTTTACAGGGTACTATTCCTGCACAGGGGGAAAACTTAGGATTTTCTTCCTCACAAGGACCATGGAATCCATGGTAGGGATCAGTTCCCTTGTCAGGGGTGTCGATCGGGGGAAACCCCTTCCATAGCCAATGGAACCCCGAGAAAGGCTTAGCACCTATGCTCGTCGGATCGGTAGGGGCCAACTCTTCCCAAAATCCTTGGAATGCGACGCAAGCCCGTCCCTTTACATCCTATTACGGGAGTCAGTCGATGACATCTCAACAAGTGTAGAATCTGTACGTTGGTCAGGGCCATGGTTATTACCAAAACCCTGGCCAGCAACCTAAATTTTCCTAGCAACCTGGTGCTAGCCAAACTCTAGGCTCATTTTTCCCTAGTTACAACCAACAACCCAAGCTACAGTTTCTGGCAACTCTGCACCTGCCAGACTTGACAAAGTTATTAAACGACCCCATCTGTCACGATCCATATTGGCCTTCCATGCCAACCAAGTTGCCTTCGGACATTCCTAAGTTTAAAGTGAAGCCTAATGAAGATCTTGGTGATCATGTGACTACCTTCCACTTATGGTGCTTATCCAACTCTTTGAGAGACGACTTCATCCAATTGTGTTTGTTTCAACGCACTCTCATAGGGGGTGTTGTGAAATGGTACATCGAGCTCAACCGCTCATGATACTCTTCCTTCGGCGAATTGGAAATGGATTTCTTAAACCATTTCCAATTACCTATGAGATACGATGTCAGCACCGAATTGTTGGCCAACTTTGAGCAAACAAAAGTGGACCATATCTCAAATCACATCCGAGAATGGAGACATCGAAAGAGTTTGATAAAAGTGTCAATCCCACCAACATTCCTTCTTGAGTGGTTCCTTAAGTCTTTGGTACCCAAGTTGTCTAAAGACGTCTCAACGTCCGAGGTGTTTTCAAAAGAATATGCGATAATGAGAGATCAACAGCTAGAACTGATTTACTCTTAGTTTGGTTTAGTTTATGAATTTTTTCCAGATGCACCCAGGTCGATACTTGACAATACCAGATAGAGGTCTGGACCACATGCCGATGGTATTGTTGGTTTAGCACAAACAAATCCTGATGATCAGTTGTCAAATAAATTACAACAATTGTCGATACAACAGACAGCAACCAACCATACCACTGGTTCGACTGTTCCCCCTACCCAAAATTCAGATGTGCACAGTTTGCAAACAACAAACCCGAAGGCCACTCAGCAGCCTGACAGAAAGAAGAAACAACAAAACAAGGGTAAGGGGGATAAGAAACGTATCGATAATTCTAGCGGGGGCGACACTGAAAAGAAGAAGTTGAAGTATCTCTGTAATATTTGCAAGGAATACCATTCGACCCACCAGTGCCCTTGGCTTGCGGAGGCCGAGACATTATTGGCATAGCAGCAGCCTGCCTTGTTAACAAACCTGTTTCCACATGGGCAAAATCTGACTCAAGCCTCTTCGAGCGTGAAGGGGGGCAGTCAGGGACCTCCCTCGTCTTCGAGTAATCCTTCGTCCTCGAATGTATACATGATGAAAGGTAGTGTTAACATAACAACTAGGACACATGACTACAGAATGCCAAACACCTCTGAGAAGGGTAAAGAAGTCGAAAACCCATCTCTTTCTCTCCAGATTGAGAAGACGTTGGGTGAAACAGTGACACACATCCCAAAAGGTGCGTTCAAGAAATATTCCCACAACCCAAATGCAAGGGCCACTCATAACTACTCTGTGGTGGAGGATTTGTCACAAACCCCTTGTGCAATGTTTGCTTTGGAAGTCCGCCAAAGTTGCCCTTCCCAGAGAAAGGCTCTGTTAGCTACCTTAGGATCTGCTGAAACTTGTAATATGGGAATGATCATGCTTGATACGACTGACTTAAAACCCCGTCTTCCTTACCATGTAGCGTTTCAAATAGTAATGGCTTACACCACGAAAAAGTTTACTCGAAACATTTTCCGCACGGTGGTTGATGAGGGCGCCTGAACATGCGTGATGTCTTTGGCATGTTGGAAGGCCATTGGCCAACCCATTTTGTCTCTATCACCTACTCTTCTTACGGCTTTCGGAGGTTGTTCTTTACGACCACATGGGATCATCCCCTCTTTCCCCGTGCAGTTAAGGGGGAAAACCATGTGCGTCGAAGTTGAAGTGGTCGATGCGTCTCTCGACTATAATCTCTTGTTATGAAGGAGTTAGACCTATGATATGCAAGCAGTGGTTGCAACAGTTTTTTGGGTCTTGTTTCTTCCACATGAGGGTCGGATCGTGATCATTGATCAATTATCCTTCTCTCGTCCTGACCCTTCATCAAGGTCTCCATGGTCCCGATGATTGATAACCCTTAGACCGACATTGTCAACGTAGGGGTTGGTTTGTGCCCACCTTTGATGGGTAGTTTCGATTACCCGCCTCTGATCATTAATTTCCATTACATGTCAGTTGTCCCCGACCATCCTAGGGCCGAAATCTTTCAAATCTCGTCATTTCGCACAAATTAATTTAACGATCTGTGGACTCTTCCTTCCCCATCAGCCACAATGGAGGGGACAGAGCACCATGGCATGGCCATGCCTTTGTCTGCAACATAATTTGCATACTCTATAATTTAGCAAGCTTCCGTCGTCCCCGATCTAACTCCTGCATAGGAGTTAGATCCGGTGCTCGAGCCTACTTGGGATCAAGGTTCCCTCATTGATACAGATTCTTTAGACTTAGTCTTTCCCTCAGACGAGGCAATTATCGAGGCAATGACCAATCTGGACAAACCTTGGGATGATCTTCATTACAGATCTTACTTCCTCCCATAGTTAAGAAGAATTGAAGTAGGTGAATTTACTCTGACTATGACTGGAGATAAAGCTTGTCCTATCAATCCTTGGGCTACGCACGTTGTTTATGCTTAAGAAAATATGGCAACAATTGTTGAAACGATACCCATTGATATCTCTACAACCCCTAGCGTCGTGGAGAATATATTCGTCGGAGCGGACTGCTCCCCCGAGGAGATGCAAATCTACACGGATTTATTTAAATAATTTTGTGATGTGTTTTCCTGGTCTTACAAGGAAATGCCAGGCATAGATCCAATAATTGTCGAACATTAAATCACGACATATCCTGATGCTAAGTCGGTCCGACAGAAGCTTCGTCCAGTCAATCCTAGGAAAACAACAACTATTAAGGTTGAAGTAGAGAAACTACTCAAAGCTAGTTTCATCTACCCCATCCAATTGACTCAATGGGTGTCAAATATTGTGCCAGTCAACAAAAAACAGGGTACGATTTGCATATGTATGAACTTCAATGATTTGAACAAGGATTGTCCAAAGGATAATTTCCCCACACCATTTATTGACCAGATAGTCGATGAATGCACAGGTTGCGAGGCCTTTTCTTTCATGGATGGTTTTTCGGGATATAATCAGATACAGATCAAGCCCAAAGACCAACACAAAACCGCTTTCATTTGTCTGTGGGGTACGTTCGCTTATTAGAAGATGCCTTTTGGTCTGAAAAATTTTGGAGCTACGTTTCAGCGGGCCATGTCTCTTTCTTTCCACGTCCTCAAACACATAGTCGAGGCATATCTTGATGATTTAGTGTCACGATCTCGAAAGAGAGATGATCATCCCACACACTTCCAACTTATTTTTGAGTGGTGCTTCTACTACCAGATTCACTTGAATCCAATCAAATGGAGTTTTTTCATCACATCAGGTCGTCTGCTAGGTTTCATAGTTTTGACAACAGGGATCATGGTCGATCCTCTAAAGGTCGAGGCAATAGTTCAGTTGCCTCCCCCATGCACCATCCCTCAGCTTCATAGTTTTCATGGAAAAGAGAACATTTTGCGGTGTTTCATTGCAAACTATGCTGAGATCACAAAGGGTTTCATGTGTTTATTGAAGAAGGACGTTCCTTTTCATTGGGACAAAGACACTCAATTTTCTTTCAAAGCATTGAAACACACCCTCACATCTACCCCTCTGCTTCAGCCACCCAATTATAATAAAGATTTCTTATTGTACTTGGCAGCTTCGGAGTCGACCATTGGTATGGTCTTGGTTTAGGAGGATGATTTTCTCTCAGAATACATGATTTATTACCTGATTCGAGGCCTGGTTGGACTAGAACTCAATTATTCCCACATTGAAAAACTTGCGTTGGAAACAGTCCATGATGTCCAATGGTTCCATCATTACATCTTGTTTTGCAAGACCACCGTCATCGCCGTTGTGAATCTGTTTCAATACGTGTTGACACAACGTGTAATTGGCGGAAAGATCAGTAGATGGATAGTTATCCTCAAGGAATTTGACTTGGATTTCATTTCAGCAAAATCCAAAAATTCATTGGTCTTCACGGAACTCTTATAGGAAATTCTAGTCGAATCAGGTGATTTTATACCCGAATTGAAGTGCCCCACCTCTGCTTCTCATGATGAGCATCGCCGTATACTCCATCAGGAAAAAAACTATCTCATACTCGAGGACACTCTGTATCATTAAGGCATAGATTGCATCCTTCACCGGTGTCTCACTCATGAAGAAGAGAAAAACGTGCTTAATGATTTCCACACAGGAGCATGTGACAGTCATTTCTTTGGGTTGGCAACAACCCAAAATATTCTACGAGCTAGTTACTTTTGGCCGACATTAATCAAAGATTGTGTTGAATCGGTCAAGAAGTTCCACCCATGTCAGATCTTCTATTAGAAGATGAGGGCACACCCCGCTCCCATGTTTCCTGTCATCACAGTTGGTCCCTTCACCAAGTGGGGGATTGATTATGCCACATGAAACCCTCCTTCCGCAAGGGGGCACCGTTATATCATCGTAGTAGTAGACTACTTCATGAAGTGGGTCGATGCTATGCCAATGTTTAAAGATAATGGCGAGATAACAACTCTCTTTTTGTTTAACTAGATAATAGCAAGGTTCGGCATCCCAAGAGAGATTGTCACTAACCATGGCAGTCACTTTCAGAACAAAATGATGTCCGAGTTAACATCAAATCTTGGGTTGAGGCAAGAAAATTCATCACCCTACTACCCACAAGCGAATGGTCAGGTGGAATCTGTGAATAAATCCCTGAAGACCATCTTACAGTGAACGATCAATTCAGCCAGGTCAAATTGGCATTTGATGTTGTACTCATCATTATGGGCCTACCGAACGTCTATTAAGATTGAAACCGGTTTCTCACATTTTCAACTCGTTTATGGGCTAGAAGCAGTCTTGCCTATAGAGTGTTAGATCCCCTCTCTAAAGTTGGCAGTATAGTTATTTCCAGACACTTCACCACTTGAAGAGCATTTATTATATCTTGAGTAGCTCGATGAGTAGTGTCAAGATGCATCCATGGATAACAAGGCTCACAAACAAAAAGTCAAGTGTCAGTATGATCAGTCCATCTATCCTCGGATTTTCTCTGAAGGCGACCTTATCCTAGTCTATGACCAAGATAAGGACCCCATGGGGGTAGGCAAATTCAAACCCATGTGGTTCAGACCTTTCATCATGAAGGAGGTTCTAAAGAAGGGCGCTTATCATCTGGTGGACTTTGAGGTAAATTCTTTGGCGGAGCCTATAAATGGGCTCTACCTCAAGAAGTATTACTCATAGGTGGGTCACATTGGGTGACTTCTTGTAACATATGTATAGTTTTATACATTTTTCTTTTGGTTTTCGTCTTTTTGGTTTTATGGAAGTGTCATTTTTTATGTCATATTTTTCATTGTGGAAGATGTCAAGTGAATCAGAGGTGTTCATTGGGTTTGCGGACAACTCTAGCCGGCACACTCAGAGGCTCACCTCCACAGCTTGGGTGATTTTCACACCTCAGGGCCAATTTCTATCTCCAAGAGGTATCTGTTTAGGTGACGCCACAAACAATGTCGCCGAATATAGAGAAGTCTTAGAGTTTCTTCGTGATGCTTTGTCACATGGTATCTCTCACCTCCGAGTCTACTTAGATGCTCATCTAGTTGTGTCCCAATTAAATGGGGTTTACCGCGTTCACTATCCTACTCTGCACCGACGGTTCCTTAGGGTACGTCTCTTAGAACGAATCTTTTATTACATTACGTATATCCATGTTCCTAGGATATTGAATCAAATCATAAATACTCTAGCTAATCATGTATTAGATTGGAATTTTGCACACATGTAAGAAAAAGCACACACACGCACATGTAAATACATTTTTAAAATAGATGTAACCCATAGGACGTAAAAACATGTAAAATATCCATATATATATCAAAAAAAAATATCAGAGTACAAGGGTGGGTGCAAGCACCTCAAAAATATGTCCAGTAAGATTCGTGGGGCTTATGCCCTAAAAATTATACAAAAAGGTTCCCTTGGCACATGAGTAACCTATCCTAGCCAAGGACGGGACCTGTTGGCCCTGCCATAGTGAACAACGACATTTTCCAAATGTCGGAAGAGTTGGACCCAGGTCCATGTTACCCCAACTACGTGACGTTGCATTGACGGTGGGAGATCCCCAATCTCTGCCATAGGGATTGTACGAGTGAGAGCGGTAAGGTTTCTCTCTATCCGTCTCAATACTCTCTCAGCCTCTCCGGATGGAGGCCCCGCTGTTGTTGCTACTACTGTTGCTGGTCCAGCGACTGCAACTGGTCCTTCCTCTGGTGACAGACACCACCTAGTCCTTGAAAGTCTGCTGGATGCATTGGTCCCACATCTGTACATAATAGATATGAAAGTGTCATATACTCTTGTATACAAAAAAAAATGATGATATATATAAAAAGACACAAAAATTAAAAAACTTTGAAAAGAAAACTTACCCATCTCTCCTCGCTCCACTCCAGGAAGTACAGTCATGTCAGGATCTCTAGAAAAGTTGATCCCAACATAGGGGCAGTCCTCTATAGCCGGAATATGTCATGCCAACCATTCAAAAAACTTGTCATCGAAGGCCTCGAGGGTCCTCCCTCCCCCATGTTGCGGAACCAACATCGCCCACCTGCATAGCATCGGGAGAGAGGCCTCGTGCCCTCGTATCATCTCTCGAGGAATAAGACTGGGTTCCCTCTCAAAGAAAAAAGAACATAGAATAGTCCCAAACCCTAATTTTTGATGCTCCCATATCCGACACTCTGTTAGTTGTCTCTTCATGCATTCTACCATGGTGGTACTCCAGTCGAAAATCCGTGCATTTAAGCACTATACGACACAATGCATATGCTCCCGGGAAGCCTGATGCAATGTTGCGGACCCAGTAATCTGCCCAATGAGTATAACTATCACTTTGAGTGATAGGTTGTTGATCTTATGGATAGGCACCTGAGAACCTACCTTATCAGTAACGACCTCACAATGGAGTCCAATCAAATCCTCAATGTTGTGGGGCCCTGGGGGAAAAGTGCACAAGTTGACTAGATCCCCTCTCCTCGAGAGACCAGTCAAGAAGTAAATGTCCTCAGTCGTTGGAGTCAACGACTTCCCCTCAAGCATAAATGCCTTTGTGTCAGGATGCCCATAATCTATCAATGCATTTAGCAACCTGGGTTGTGCCCTCATAAACGGATAATGGAAGAACTTTAGCAAACCACATTGTGACAACACAGCGAGAGAAGAAGGGTCCTCGAAGACCAAAAAATCAATGTCCTCATGCTCCATTTCTCTCCAATGAACATACATCTTGCAAAATGACAAGTGGATGGAGAGTTAACTCTTCTTTTTCTTAATTTTTCACTTAATTGAGGGTGTACGCGGGTTGTCTTGAGGAAAGTCGCCTGTACATGCGGAAAAATTATATTTTACCCATGTGTACACGTGGGTTGTTCTTGGATATCCCACGTACATGCAAGGATGACCTCTTTAAAGGTCAACGCCCTCCCAAAAAATAAAAATAAATGCAAAAATGAAAGAAGGAAATGCAAGAGAGGTTAGTATGTACTTACTTGGTCCAAACGGAAGTTCGTTTCGTCCACTGAAGCTCTCGGAATAAACTCTTTCGACAAAGGGGTGTTTTTGGCTTTCTTGTCAATTTTCAAATCACAATGGTGATAATGAGTTGCCAGCTTCTATTTATAGACATTTTGGCCCCTTTTTGTCATTTTTTGGACCCTTTTGTCATTTTTTCTAGCTTGAAAATCGTTTACTATGGTTCTTGAGTTTCTCAAGGGATGTTACGATAAGTGTTACTTTGGGTATTGAGAATTGTTTTTGGGAGATGAGTCAGTTTTAAAGGTATTTTGGTAAAAATCCATTTTTCCAACTTTGTGCATATAAGGTAGGTTTCCACCTCTACTTGTTGCACCTCGTCGTCTTTTTTTTCTTAGACATAGGATCGATCCCACCGAATTGCGACATAGAACCCTCACTTTTTCTCTAGAAGTGTCGTAATTTAGTGGTAGAGCCTACCTTCACATGGATGCCCTAGGTAGATACCGGTTTGATTTTGGCGTCCAAGCCATCACTAAATGATTATAGCCTTGGGAGTCCTTATTAGTTTTTCCTAATTACGAGTTTGAGCCTCATTTGCATGATTCATTGTTACTCTTGACCTCACCTTCGAGACTCCCAAAACACAACGAGTCTTCTTTTAGGCCCTTTTCAGACCCTCTAAACATGAAAAGATTATCGAGCGATCTTGTTTCCCTTCATGCTCACTAAACTGAAATTTGAAGGCACGTCTGTCTGGCGATAGTTTACCCCTTTTTCGGTCCAGATGGTCAACAATACGAACAAAGGTATACTCTAGGAGCCTCGGTTCTCTAGAAGAGTACTCTCGGGTATAATTTTAACCCTTTTTCGGGCCTGAGGGACTAAATCTACGAAAAAGGAACCCCCACGGAGTCCATAGTTAATCTCTTTTCAGACTCCCTAAAACTAAAAAGATCGTCGAGTGAGATTTTTTCTTCACACTCATTAAATTGGTCAAGAATAACATCCCTCAACGGAGTCCATAGTTAAGCTCTTTTCAGACTCCTTAAAAATGGAAAGATTGTCGAGTGATATTGTTTTTGTCACACTCGTTAAAATGGTTTTGAATAGATGTATGTTCGGTGCTAGTTTATCCCTTTTTCGAACCAACTATACTACCTTGAAAAAAGGTACCCCAGTGGAGTCCCCTTTTACGTTTTTTTCAGACTCTCTAAATATGAAAAACCACTGAGCTTACCTTCTCTGGGCTCGCTAAAATTACATCGAAGGATGTTATCATTGTGTCTTATTAATCACATTTTCATTTCTATGTCTTTGGCCTAATGTCGGCTCCATGTTTCTCTCAACTGAACCATCTAAAGCATTCCTTATACACAAGCCTTGTATCACTTTGCCTCTACGTCTTGACACCTTGACCAATGGAGGATTTTTTTGAGTGTCCCTTTCGTGCATATGTCCCCTTGCTCTGAGCATCATTCTGTTCCTTGCACTTGGAACTAGTATGTCTGCCACACTCATTCCTCCTTTGTAATGTAGCATTCTTTCATTCTTTTTTGAAACTTTCCAAGATTATTGAAAAAGACAAAAAAATCAAATATACCCCAAAAAGAGGAAAGGAAAAGTATTTTCTTTTTATTGGCATCATAATGAGTCGCCCTTGGACAAAGCACATCCTTTCATTTGTTTGTCAAGATCTACGATTTAATGTGACCTTAGGAAGCTATTCTTGCTACATAGAGTTGTGTCCTCCTTTGTTTGGTTATCTTTCCAAACATATGGAGAGTTTGCGTTGCCTCCTACATCGTGAACTTATGTCAATTCCATGCTGACTGAGTCTCATCATTTATCATGCTTTTGTCCAAAGGAAGTTTTACTAAACTTGAGTTGGCCCTTCTGCATTTTGTCTCTTTTCCGCATGCCCGGCCACCCTGAAATACCAATCAATTCCTTGCTCAAAAGCAATGAAGTTCTCTACCTGATCACCAAGGTCCTCTTGTCTATTCTTGATGAGCCATCGAAGACCTTTGGGTAGTGAAGTCGTACACTGATATTACACTCCTACCCGAGTTTTGAATATTTTGAAGTTGTTGCTCAAGCTCTGAAGACCTCATCTCCAGCCATAGGGCGTCATTGGCTTCTTGAAGATGGATACTAGACATGTATATATTTTGATTTTGAGATGTAGATATGTTGTGTACAGCTCGTGGCTACACTTTATATAGTTATATGACATGGATCTGTAGTGTATTTGATTGGCAACCATGATTTTATTTCATCCCGAGCATGGGTATGCCCCCCTCAGTGAGATAAATTGTTATTTTGTAGATGACACCTCGTGAACTTAGGTCCCTGGGCTCACTCGCTTCGTACATTGGTGAAGATTTGTAATGTATTTCAGACATCAGAAGCTCTTCTGACCTCACACATTAGGGGCCATCTATTATAACCCTAAATTGCACCAAACATGCATAACTGGCATCGAGCCATCTAACTTGTTATCTTTGCCAATCCATCACTGAACAAGCTCTTCTAAAAAACATCTTTTTTGTGTACGTTCCCTACACCACTATTGCCCGCATACACACACCTGCTGACCCACTACAGCCCGCGTACAGTCACATAATATCGCGAAAAATGGAAATTTTCATAGGATTTTGGTTTTTGGGTCATTACTTAACGGTTTGACTGCCCATAGCCAGTTACCCCAACCGTTACTGTCTCTTTTGGCCTATAAAAGAAGGAGTTGGGTTTCTATCTCAAGGAGAAGCATGAGAGCATAAAAACTCTACCCATTTTTACATTCCTACTTTTCCCCAATATTCGGCAATCATATTGTGAGTTTGAGTAGTTGGTGCATTGTGAAGAGGATCCCAGGAAAAAAGTTCAAGGAGCAGTGTCGGTCTCACATTGTAAGTGACTTCGTGAAGATTTAATATAAAAGGAATAGTTTTTTTGTCCTACCATATGATGTGTCCAATCTCTATATTTGATTTATGTTATTGTCACATCTAACCCACTAATTCGTATATGAAATGCATGCTCATAGATCTTTGTTTGTCTATATGTGAATGCAGGTCATCTTTGGGAGGAGACTTGTATTCGAGGAGAAATCAAAAGAAAAAGGATCGACACTGGACGTGGAGTTTAAGGTAGAGTTACCATATCTTTTTACTTTATGTTTCATGCATGGATGTGGGGTATAGTCGGGGTAGTTATAAAGAGTAGGATACTTTTAGACGGTTAGATCTGCCTACATGTTGAACCCTAGTGTAGTCCATAGGGGGGTTTTCCTGCTATAGCACTGAGGAGAAAGTGGATGGCCTACGAAAACTCAATCAGGCACTCATTAAATTAGTCCATGATATGACCGAGGAACAAACTATTTTTTCTGATCAGCTGGTTGAAAGGGGAAAGACCAAGGAAAGAAAAAAATAGTTGGGAAAGACAAATTTATTTACTCTAAATCGTCTCTCAAATCCCCCTCATTAATTTCCCAACAACCTTATCCCCCCATTAATTCCCCAACAACCTTATCCCCCCATTAATTACTTCACCCACCTTTAATAATAAAATAATGAAAGTTTGATTTAATATATTTTAATAATTAATTAAATTTAAATAAATAAATAAAATATGATAAACATTAATTGATTTGGGTTGTTACACAACCAGTGCTTGATCCGTTTCTTAAGGTCTCTTTCTGATGGCCAGATCCCTAGAAATTTCCCAATCAAGGCATTTTCCCTCATGAATTAGGTGTTCTCTCCTACCCGTGAAGATTTGATCACGTATTTCGGCACAGTGGGCATTTGGGGAATAAATTTGTCTGGTACCCAGTTCCGAGATGCCTTTGGATGTGAAGATTCAGCTTCCATATCCATGCTTTTTCCAGTTCTTTGTTCTTCCTGTAACAGGTTGTCTCTGAGGTGCGACGACGACTAAAAAGATGGTCGTCTTTCTCTAGTTTCATATATTTCATTGGTTGTGACATTGTGGTAAGAGGGGGTTTTCACCCCTCCTTCAGAACTCATTTTGCGAGTGCAGGCGCAACAGTAACCATGACGATAGAAGGGCTCAGATCAGGATTAAATATCTGACACCACTATGAAGGGGATGCATGCAAGAGGAGCATCTAGGGTTTCACATCGATATTGATACCCTATATTTAATGTCATTTTTCAAATAAATTTTTAATTTAAGAAATTAGATGATTAAATTCTTCAAGATGCAATTTTTTTTCTACATGATTAAATTATTCAAGTCAATATTTCCTAAATTTTATGCTCTCAAGTTAAATTTATTTACTCTAAACTCAACTTGTATTTTTTTGTTATTTTCTTAATGTAATTTTGTTTTTTTTAAATGCTTTTCTTAATTTTTATGCTCTCAACTTAAATTTATTTACTCTAAATCCTATTTGTATTCTTTTTAATTTTTTGATGTAAGTATTTTTTTTTATTTTTAAAAGGTAATGTTACATGACGACATCTCTTCCAATGAGGTAGACTACTAGTGAAGGCCCATAAATATATTTGGCCACCTGTTTCTAGGTTATCTCATCTAGTAGAATATTTTCGAAGGGTTTTGACATTGAATTTAATGAAATGATATGTGTGTTTGAGAAGACAATGTTTTCTTAAGATTTTGCTCACAATTGATTGTGACAAGACACATCGAGCTGCATTATGCTTTTGAGAACATTTTTCTTACCAATTTTTTGAAAAGCATCCATGAGGATTCTAACAATATAATTATTTTTTTTCTAAAATTTTCACTATTTTAATTCCTAAAATTCTCCTAAGAGTAGTCAAACTCCTAAATTTTAACAAAGAAAAAAATAATTCACATTTAACTACATCATATTTTGGTTCAAAATATTCTTTACAATTTTGTATGATTAATAACAAAGAGTTCAAATATGTAACTTACCTTCAATTGATACTAGATCACTTGTGTCCACTTGAATGCATTTAGGATTTCTTCAGCGTACAATGCTCGATCTAGTTAGGGATAATGGACCCATATTTTGGCATTCTTGACCTCTCTATTGAGAAGTCATAGTTTTGGAAGGAGAGTGGATATGCTCATGGGTAGTTTTTGAAATGCTATATTGTCAAGGAAGAGGTTATACCATAGGAACTTCTTCACTAGGAGGCTATGCACCAGTTTCCTATCTAATTTCATCCATAGTATAATCAACTCCAAGCAAATCCATGATCGTCTTCTTATCCACAACAACCTCTCTTGATGAAACAATCATTACAAATTCATGAGAGGTTTGAAATAGATTGACCTCTATCAAAACCATGTTCTTTGCTTGTGTTGATGGAAGAGAAATGATAGTGGCATATATTGTGCTAGAACTTGGATTATCCTATGTTAAAGCTTGTGTCTTTCCATACCAAACCTTGCAATTTCTCTTCCTTCATTGACCTTATCAATGGGGTATGTTTTCCTCAAATAATTTATTTATCAATTACATTTGTTCCCAATGTTTAAAGGGAAGCCAACAAGAAAAAGACAAAAAAATTCCTTTCAGTTACATAAAAACACAAAAAATTGCCTTCCAATTACACAACACAACAAAAATTGCCTTCTAATTATAAAAAGACAAAAATTTCCTTCCAACTACACAACAAGAAAAAAATTGTCGTCCAATTACACAAAAGACAAAGATTTCCTTCCAAAAATTGTCTTCCAATTACATGACAAGACAAAAATTGTCTTTCAAAAATTATCTTCCAATTACACAAAAAGACAAAAAAAATCTTCCAATTACACAACAAGACAAATGTTTTCCTTCCAATTATACTAAAACATAATAAGTGTTTGTTGTTGTTGCTTGCATGCATGGGATGTCAGGTGATATGATAAAATGAGAATTGAGTTCCTAGAGAAAGAAGTTGGGCATTGTTCTCTCATTGATTTATATCTCACAAGAATTCACATATGTTTCTCCAAGAGCGAGCACGCACTCTTGTGAGAAATGTTCCAAAAACCCATAATTCTCACATGAACCTTTAGCAGTAGAGAAGGCGTGGAGTATCTTAGGGGGAAATGGGGCATGGGGGGCTAGTATTGAAGGTGGTTTGAGGCCTAGGGAGATTACTATGGCACTAGAATGAAGGTGTAGGGTGTGTGGGTCCCCAAGAAAGATATATTGGCATAGGAAGCTTAAGGCCCAAGTGTAGAGGGGGTTAGTGGTCGAGTAGAGGTGGGGGCCTAGGGGAAGATGGGGATAGGGTCCAAATGGAGGTAAGGGGATAGACATGGAGGGGTATAGTTTTCAAGAAGAACTAGGGGTCTAATGGGGAAGTGGGATAGGGGTAGTTGTTGGGAGCCGATGGAGGAAGGGACTTAAGAGAAGGGGTCTAGGGCATAGTGGTGGAGGGGGATAGGGGCATAGGCTTGGCACAATGCATAAGAGTCCTGGGAGTGTAGGGGAATTTTTTCCTAATGGTACAACTAGGGGCCCATGTGTTGAGGATCCCAAGCATGTCAGATGCTTTGGGCCCAATGAATTTTTTTTGGGTTGTTGGGCCCTAGGGGAATAAGTTCTAGGGACAAATGGGTGTAGGTATAAAGTGGACCAAGGGTAAATGGGTCTAGGTTTTTTGTAGAGGTGGCGGGCCATATGTATATGGATATAGGTTCCAAGATATGGGTGTCAAGGGACTACTGTTGGGGGACTAGTTGGGAGGTGAGGACCCAAGGGAAGAGGGAAATGTATTGTTGGTTTGGGGGACTATGTGGAAGAGGTAAAGGGGATGTGGGATCCATCAATGAAGGATCCAAGGAAATTGGGATAGGGCTTAGAGAATTGGGGGCCAAAATTTGTGGTTGTGGATAGGGTTATGGATAAGTGGTCAGGGGATAAGTTTATGGGCTAAGGAAATCTGGGACCTAGGATAAAGGGGGTCCATACCTAGGAGTAAATGGTGTGAATGTTACTATGGGAAGGAATGTATCCCTAGGGAAGGAATAGGGCCCCTGGTAAGTGTAAGGTACTGTATCTATTATAATAGCTGAAAACAAAAATATTGTAGAGAATAAAAGTTGAACAACACAATAGATGAAACCACAAAACCAAAATAACACCTTGATTAATAGGAAACAATGTTCACTTGCCTCTTTGAGGGGGAAGCCTATATCTAAGTAGAGATCTATTACAGTAATTCTCAAGACAAAAATATGCATACCCTCAACTCCTATTTATATTAAATTTATCCATCAAAAGAACAATCTAGAGGAAAATCTTCTAGAAGTGGAAGCTTCTATTAGGTCTTCTTACATTTGACTTATTCTTCCTTATTACTAGGCCTTATTAATATTGGCATTTATTACATGGAAAATATATTATTCTACCTACTTGATGGTTTAGGGAGGTTAGGTCCCTAGCATGCCCTCCCCCTTAAAAAACATCCTTATCCTCAAGGATTGAGATGAGGACATTGTTGCAAAATGGCAGTGGGCTCATAGGTGGCATCGATTGGAGTTGTATCTTTGCCTGGAATAACACTTCCTTGATGGTGTGATGATGGAGATGAAACTCACACTGGTCCAAGACTACTTGTGGTTGCAACCAGATGGATCCTTCATCATCCAACTTGAGAAGAATGGTTTGATTTTGGCACTTAGTTCCAATCACCTTATTTAAGCATGAGACATGAAAAACAAGATGGATTTTAGAATGGCTAGGAAAATCTAACTGATAGGCCAACTATCCCACATGCTTGATAAATTTATAAGGATCATAAAATTTGGGTGCCAGCTTCTGACAATGGTCATCCTTTATAAGGTTGCAAAATAAGAAACACCTGGTCCCTTTCAACAAATTGACATTCTAAGCGACCTTGATCTTCTTGTTTCTTCATGTGACTTTGAGCCATGAATAGATTCTCTTTGAGGGTATGAAGAATAGCCTCTCTAACTGTAAGAGTTTTTTCAACCACCTAAACCTTCGAGAATTCGGGCATGTATCATAGAACTGAAGGTGGATTTTGTCTGTATACTTCTTCAAAACGAGTCATGCAAGTAGTTGTATGGTAAGAGGTATTGTACCTCCATTAAGCTAGGGGTAACCATTGATCCCACTATTTTTTCTATTCATATAAAAAACACCTCAAATACATTTCCAAACACTTGTTTACAACTTCATTTTGACCATCATTCTAGGGATGATAGGCAGTGTTGAGATGCAATTGTGTGCCCTTTAGCCTGAACAATTCTTGCCAAAAATTGCTGGTGAAAGTGGGATCTTTTTTAGAAATAATAGAATGAGGCATGCCATGAAGATTGAATATATGATCCATTAAAATTCGAGCCACAGTGGATGCGATGAAAGGGTGTTGAAGAGCACAAAAATGAGCATAATTGGAATGACAATAAACTACCTTCATGATGACTGACTTATTTCCCGATTTAGGTAAGCCAACAATGGAATCCATAGAGATATCCCTCCAAATAGTAGGTGGGATCATAAGCAATTGTAGTGTTCCCAAGGATTTTATTGTTTCTCCCTTGTTGGGTTGACATACATCACATTCTGCCACAAAAGTGAGAACATATTGTTTCATACGATCCCATAAAAAAGAACATTTGACCATGTCATATGTTTTGATAAACCTTGAGTGCCCAGTTGTGGGTGTAGCATGAAGCTCAGAAAGCACCATGGATTTAAGTTGTGACTATTTACTTAAATACATATGGCCTTTGTAGCGAAGCTCATCATTATGCCATGAGTACCTTGGGAAACTAGAGAATTGTCTTGAAATTGTTGGATCAGACTAAAAACTTTAGGATCTTGTATCCATTCGTAGCGAACAACTTGGATCCAATATGGTACAATGAAGGAGAGGGGAAAAAAGGATCCTTTGTCTTCATATTTTTTTGAAAGAGCGTCGAAAACCACATTTTCTTTAACTTTCTTGTAAATAATCTCATAATCATATCCAAAGGGCTTAGTCACCCATTTTTGATTCTTCGGGGATGAAATACATTGCTCTAGAAAACACTTTAGGATCTGATGATCTGTCTTAATTTGGAAGTGTTTCCCCAATAGATAAGGGTGCTAGAGATGAACTGCATGCAAAATAGCCATAATTTCCTTTTCATATATTGGTCATCCCAAATTTCGCTCTGACAAATTTTTTCTAGTAAAGGTGAAAGGATAATGATATTGCATAAGGAATGATCCAATTCCTCTCCCAAAAGAATCACATTCCAATACAAAGGTCTTTGTGAAGTTAGGAAGGTCCAATACAGGAGTGGTGCACATAGTCACCTTCAAAGATTGAAAGGAATGATCAACTGCTGGAGTCCAAGTGAAAGAATTATTTTTAAGGAGATAAGTGAGAGGTGTCACAATATTTTCAAAATTCTTAACAAAGTTGCGATAATAATATATTAAACCCATAAGACCATGGAATATTTTTAGAGTCTTAGGGTGAGGCCAATCTTGCATAACTTCAATATTCTTAGGATCCACCCTGATACTTGCCTTGCCAACAATATGAACCAAGTACTCTACTTCCAAGGCTCCAAAAGAACATTTATATTGTTTGAGGAAAAGTTGGTGCTGAGAGAGTAGATGAAGAGCTCGATCTATATGATCAAGATGGGTTGTCTAGGTTTTACTATAAATGAGAATATCATCAAAGAAAAATAAGACAAAATGACGAAGAAAAGGATGGAAGACATGATTCATGAGGCTTTGGAAAGTGGAGGGATCATTACACAATCCAAAGGGCATGACCAAGAACTCATAATGGCCCTCATGAGTTTGAAATGAAGTCTTAGGAATATCTTCCTCCTTCATATGTATATGGTGGTAGCCAAAATGAAGATCAAGTTTAGTAAAGAACTGGGCACCACTTAATTCATTCAAGAGATCATCAATGATAGGTATGGGAAATTAGTATTTGATGGTGAGTTTTTTGAGGGTGTGAAAGTCAAGACACATGCGCCAAGAGCCTTATTTATTAAGTACCATGAAAAGATGAGAAGAATAGGTGCTAGTAATAGGACGAATGACTCATGTTGTGAGCAAGTATTTAACAATTTTCTCAATTTCATTTTTCTAGGCAAAGAGATGATGATAGGGATGAACATTGGGAGGAAGGCTACCGGGTATGGGGGGAATGGAATGGTCATGAACACCACGGGAAGGAGGATGTCCCTGTTGGAGATATGGCTATAACAGAAGACTGACTCAGAGGGTTAAGGTTGTCATTGATGGCAATCGGTTATGGCAATATGTATGGAGCAGTCAAGGATGTCAACACGAACACGACTGCTGGAACACGAATGCTGGAACACGACTGCTGGAACACGAATGCTGGAACACAGATGCTGGAACACGAATGCAACAGATGCTTGAAAACAGTGTTGCATGATAAGGCATGCGTAGAGGAGGCAAGTAAAGAACCAGTTCAGAAAATCAGGGAGAACGCTGGCATGCGAAAAGCAGAAGGAAGAATGA